>JACRYM010000049.1:0-177202 GCA_014839905.1 Aphanoascus verrucosus | reverse complement strand
TTGCACTTTCCCAGGCGTATAAATGGGATGAGCACTACCGGTTGAAATTCTGGACCCGAGCAGCAGCAAAATGGACAGTATTAGTAGCGTGCCATCGAAACCTCTGTCTCCGTGTAAGTTAGAAGACTTTAGCCCAGCAGCTCCAGCTAGATAGTTTCCTCTATCCTAATTCATTTATCCATTCATCCCCGAGATCCATCTTCCACTTCGGCATCTCATGAGCCTTTCATCACTGTACTTGCCAGCTCCAAGCCGTAGATATTGCATAATATCAGTGATGTGCCAGATTGGGTTTAGCGTCGGTTAAAAACACACGTGGGGGTGCATTTAACCAGGCAATATTTCCTAATTGGGACAGGTCTCGGTTAAATCCACACCTAGGTGTGTATTTAACCATGCGCTACTTACTTAGTTAAATTTAGTGGGTGGAGTCAGTGTGTATTTAACGGAGGGTAGGTGTGCATTTAACCGGACCCCGCATTCTCGCGCAGCTTGTTCTTCATGCGGGATAGCCAGTGCTCGAATTTGGGGTCCTTGCCGTCGGGAGGTAATGCAATTTACTCGGGTAAAGAGGATACAGATAAGTAATCAAGTACAAAAGGGCTGGCAGCTCGAGGAGGTCGGCTCGCTGGTATACATCGACCGTACGTAGTGTTTAGAAGATTCAATTCTTATTCCGATTCGCTTGAGCTTCACATCCCCGCTGGGCCCGGTTACGCCTCAATTCCGCTTCCTCCAACTCCAGCAACTCCTCCTCCAACTTCAGCGACTCGTTTTCTATCCGTAGACGCTTTAGTCTCAGCTCGATTTTTTTGCGCCGCAGCGCGAGGTCCTTGTTTTCAGATCCCCCGTCCTCTGGTGAATGAGCCCTCTTATGACTGGCAACTTGGTTAACTGGCGCCACAACTTCATTTTCGCGAGTAGGTGGTAGGCGGACTCGGGGTTGTCCAATGCGCAGGCCAGTCTCGTCCTCGGTAGCTATTTCCCGGCCCACGACCTCACCTTGGCTGTATCGCTCATCATACAGCTCATGGTCGACAACTATCTCGCTGCCAGCTGCCACGCCTTGTTCACGAGCCGCGTCCTGGCCCACGACCTCGCCTTGGTTGTATTCCTCGTCACACAACTCATAGCCGGCGGCCATCTCCCTGCTAGCTGTCACGCCTTGTTCTTCAGTCGCGTCCTGGCCCACGATCCTGCCCGGGTTGTATTGCTCGTCATACAACTGATATTCGATGGCCATCTCACTGCTAGCTGCCACGTCCCCGTCTTGAGGCGCGTCCTGACCATCTGCATCACCACGTTGAGTCGATGCGAAAACATTGGCACTGGACACTTCCGGCTGAGGCAGAGCTCCAGCACGCTTGATTTTGGCTATCCTCCCATCATGTGAAATGTACTCCCGGTCTTGGCTATAGAGTGGCCTTTCCAGTTCCCTGACTGTCGGGGTGTCAGCCCATGTCAGCGTGTGCCCTTTTGCTGTCACATCCTTGAGCAAGTTGACCAGAGATTTGTTCTTGCTCCTATGCCGCAGTAGCGACTGAAGGGTGGCCTGGTTCCACACGTGCAGGTTTCCAATGATGACAAGCACTTTCATGGCACGACTTAGGGCAAGATTTAAGCGTTTCCTGTCACTAAGGAATCCGGAGTTGAGATTATCGGATGGCTTCGTCATGAGAAAGATGACAAATGGAGCCTCTTGCCCCTGTGACGCATCGACGGTAAGATTCTCATGAACCTCCAGGTCGCTTTCCCTGAAAACAGTGCGAACAAGTATCCGTTGATCCTTATAGGGACTCAATATCATAACGTCCTCCGGGCGGATTTGCTCCCCATCCTTAGTTCGATGGCTGTATACTTCCTCCAACAAGTGCTTTGCCACTTCCACCTGTTGACGATTCGACCAGGACCAGCTGTTTCCCTCGCGTGTGGCTTTTCCAGTGACGCTGATGAACAACCTGCGGACGCCTTCGAGGTCGAAGTTGTAAAAATGATGTCGCGAGGAAGTGAAACTATCCCAGACATCTCCAACCCGATCCGCGGCTGAATTCATCGCTGCAGGAACCAGCTTGCCGTTGTACACTTCTCTGTTATAGAAGTCAAGGATATGTGGGTGGTTCCGGTAGTTCGTGGAGAGCATTGTTAAAGGGTACCCGGCTTCCTGCAATCTTTGCATCATTGATCGTTTTAGGTACTCCGCGGCCTCATTGGAATAATGCTCTGAGATCACTGTTGGTGGGAGCTGCTCTGGGTCGCCCAAGAAAACCACTGCCTTGAGCGTTGGAATTGTCATCGCGATCATATGATCACCCTCCAGGCACTGTGCCGATTCATCACAGACCAGGATAGCGGGCTGAAAGGATTCTGGCAAACGAAGCGTTTCATCAGCAGAATTGCTCAAGGTTGTCGCGACGATTTTACTTTTAGCGAAGATATCCAAAGAAAGAATTTGGTGAAGGTTCTTGAATCTCATGCTTTTACCAACACTGAGACCAGTAAGGCTATCTTCTTGCCTAAGCTCGAGGAAGGCCTTTGACGTCCTAGTCTCCGCGTTATCGGTCGCGTGCTTGACGACCAGATGGTGCATTTGGTGGCGTTCAAGGGCAAGCTTGCAGCCACTTAGCTCTGCGTTGGACTTACGCACATCTGTGTCCGCGCTTTTTCTTCGAATGATCGACATTTGATGCGCGGGGGTTCTAAAGCGAACAAGCTGTCCGCACCAGCTTCTCAACTTAGCATCAGAAGCAAGGATGCCAGCAACAGACGCTGCGAGATTGTCGACGCCTTTATTCGAACCCGCGGCGAGCAGCACCCGAATGTTAAGCGCAGCAGCAGCCAATATGATGGCCGTTGCCACGCGGGTCTTTCCCGTCCCTGGTGGTCCCTGGACGAGGTGAATACCAGCACAAATCTTCATCGTTGACCTGTCGAAAGCTTGTCGTTGCGCTGAATCGAGACAGAACTTGTCAATGATATAACGCAATCTTTCCAGTTTGATCTCTTCCGGCATATTAGACATCTTGCGAATATCGAGCTCGAAATACAGCTCGTTGTTGGTCGGATCGAGTTCCGTGCCGTGGGCGAGAACTGTTCGGCGTAAGGAGAACCCTTCCCCATGCTTGCCAGGATTATCACCGTGGGTTCCCGTATACCAAACCGAGGCGAGAGCTTCTAACTGGTGGTCGACGGGCGTGAGCTTCGGCTTTATCGAAGTAATGATTGTACACCCAGATCGTGCGATTTGGCTGCTTAGAACTAGGTTGCGAACTCTCATTACGAAGTCGCCGGAAGTTTCCTTGTCCACCACTTTCCCACAGTACGGTAGGTCTTTTTCGGTGTCCTTGTCAATTGCTTGTCCCCTATAGAAGTCAAACGAAACTTCGGTTTTCTCGGCCAACTCTGGGACCGCCAGATCATGTCTTTCACCCTCAGTTTCGCCAATCTTGACATGAACGTCGAACTCATTCGTCGCTTGGACCGGCTCGAACCAAGCTCGATGTCGGCGGGCTGGACAGAACGTTGTCACTATCGCCAAACGCTGCGCCTCGCGCTCCAGCTGTGTTCCCTCGTACAAGCGACATCTTTGGTCGTGGTCGTCGATGAAATACGGTACCATGGGCTTCCATTTGCCATACGCCCGGCCAGGTGCATCAACCGGTCCGCTCCAGAGCCACGGTAATTCTGGCCTCCGTGTTAGTCCTTTTGCCTCCAAGTCGATTGTTGGATATGCCCAGAAAGCGCGAGGCGCGGTCCCGTCTTTCGGCACATTATTATGCACCAGCCTTTGGAGCAGCTTCATCCTGGAGTGGATGTCTTCAATGATTCTCCAGCCGTACTCCCAGTCTTGCCAGATATAGATCGAATGGGCCTCCGAAGCATTGCTGCACAGCTTTGACCACGTGTCTCCCTTATCTCCATTGAGTTTCCATGGGGCTCCAACCTGGACCGCCTGTATTCGAGGTTTTATGCACACGAAGCAAACAAGCTTTTTCCCTTCGAACCACGCGGGATGGGACTTTCTCAGGCTGTTGATTTCGGCTGCACCGGGATTGGTGGGCTTCTCAACACCCATGTGAAATTGGCTGTTCTGGGCTGTGAAGACGAGGTGGCCGCCATTGTATAGCTGCGCAAAGTTGTCCGCCACCGATATCGTGACTCGCGGTTGTTGTGAATCGAGTAGGAGCCTTGCCCTACAGTCGAGATAGCCATCGAAGTCTGCTCCGAGAAAAGTGACACGGCAGGGCCTTGGTTTGTTCGCTTCCAGGAATAAAGCTTTAGGAGCATCGCGGCCCTGTGGCTGATCAAACCACTCCCTTTTGAAGATTGGCTCCATACTGCTCCTTGCCCAATATCGACGCTGTTCGTACCTTTTTCCAGACAAGGTGGATGTTGAAAGAGGAGGGCGTAAGGCGAGTTGGCGACTACTTACCGATACTTGCAGTACTCAGCAGCTCTTAGAGCCGCCGGTTTCGACGAAACTATCCTGATGTTAGCCTTCCCCCCAGTTTCGCAGTTGGATGCTGCACCTTACTGAACGCACACTGCCAACTCCCTTAGGGAATCGGCCACCACTATCAGAGTATCCACCTCCAAATGCAACTGGATCAAAAGCAGTTCCGACGTCTGCTTGTCTCTTCTGCGGAGAAACAGTCAGCCAGCCAGCTCCGCCGACCCGAGAATCAACCAGGACTTACCAGCTCAATTCCCACAATTCTTAGAGTCGCAGTAAAACATCTTCTTGCCGTTAGCTTCAAGTACACCAAAGGATATCAGCCCAACCTACCATACCAGAAACAAAAGCTCGACTGATTGCGATTGTTGACTTTGGCTGACGTTAGACGCGTGGTTTCCAACATGTTGGAGATTACCTTGATAGGAAGTCAACGAATGCTGATGGCGCCTTTCCTAATCGGGAAATGAGCCGTGTGAACGGGACTTGCCGGGATAACTTCATATCGTGTACTACCTTGGACAATTGCCCATCTCCGTTGTGCTACTATAATACTGTTTTCTGGCTTATCTGCGCCGTGCTTACATTGGCAGTCCATTGTTGCGTTCGTTAAGTTACTGGGTGAGGTTGGTGTCCCTTGGGTTCACAATTGCTAGCATTAGTTTAGCCAGCTCTCTCTAACCCAAGTGGATACCTAAGGAACGTAAGATACGAAAGGTTCAGCGATCGTGTGTCCACCTGTCTATTTAACCTGCTTCCCTAGTAGTTATCCAGCAGCCTTGTTGATCGTAAACGCGATCGTATAAGCCTAGAGAGTGCTTCAACCTACCTGCTTAGCTCCTTAGCCGTCCGGTCGTCCCGCTAATCGTGGAAACAATCTTCAGGCCACCCTAATCCCTGAGATATTCGACCGCCTCGTTGATCGTGGAAGTGATTGTGAGGCAGCCGCTTGATCCTTAGCTTTCTGACCTCCTTGTCGATTGTGGAATGCGTGGACGCTTCTTACCCACTTCATCTCCTAGCTATTCGGCCATCTCGTAGATTGAGGACGCAATCGTAAGGCCACTCGTCTGATCTTTCGCTCTCCGACTGTTTTTGTCTATTGTGGGATGCTTGGACACGATCATTTGCTTACCTGCTTGGTCCCTAGTTACCGGGCCGTCTCGCTGATTGTGGACGTAATTGTAAGGCCACATGTTGGTCCCGAACTATCCGGTGGTCTCGCCGGATTTGGGAACGTGGTCCTGAGTTGCTACCGAGTCCGCTGAACCCATGGCTGCCGAGTCTTTTCTTGCTGCTGTCGTGTCTCCTGACACCCGGCCGCCGACCCTTGCTGGACGTGTCGCCTCCGCCTTTTCTGCCATGAATGGTAACGTGGAGGAACAGGAGGAGGAGGCAGTAGAAGAGGAGGGAGAGGAGACGGGAGAGTAAAAAGAGTAAGACCAAGAAATGGAAGAAATGCAAGACGAGTAACTAGGAAGTAAGGCCTATGCCTTCCGTGGTCTAGACAAAGAGAAAGGAAACAAAAAGGTAAAAGTGTCTGCAATGGTGAACTTCGCCGCAGAGTCGAGACCAAAAACTGGCCTGCTCCGGATAGAATGGAGAGGGCCACTGGGATTGGTGTAGAAAGGGCGTAGATGTTGTAGGACGTGACCCAAGTCTCCCATGGAAAACAGAACAGAGACTCGGGAGATTTGATGGAACGGAACGGATTGCGAAGGGTATTGAGCGATTAAGCATCACGCTCCATATCATTCGAAATTTTTCGATCTGCGGATTGGGCATCAAGCTCCTTGATACGTCCGAAATATTGGAATCCCGAGGTCTCGTGGATTGCACATCTTGGATTCCCCTAATAATTCCGAGATCTAAGAATCTCACCATCGGGCGTTTGAAGTATCAAGCATCGAACTCCATAAGCATGCGGATGCTGCGGATCGTGCGGATTTGGTATTATACCCCATAAGGATTCGCACGCACCGAGCATCAAGGTCCAAAAGTATGCGGGAGCTGCGGATCCTATGTATCAAGTATCAAGCTCCATGCGGATGAGCGCGCATAGAGCATCCACATCCCTAATAACCAAGGGATCCAGGGACCTTAAGTTCTTTAAGAAAAACAGCATTACCAAGGGTTCCGACCGGGCATCCGACCGCGGTCCTGTTTCTCTAAGAGTGAGTGTAAGTTCCTGTAAGCTTTCGGGAATCACCCATCTCATCCTGACATCCAGCGCTTCGCTGTTTTTGATTCGGATCACTGCGGCTCGGATCACTGCGGTTGCGTCACTCTTGCGTGTCAGCCTAGTATAAAAAGGAGAGGACTCCCGGCATCAGAGCCTTCCGATTAACTTCTTTCCAACAGTTCTTTCCAGTCCCGCCCAAAAGCAAAACACGCTTTCCCAAGGATTATAACCCTCAGTCATCAAGATGGCCTTTTCATATCCCCCGATACCACCTACAGACCAACGGGGTCCTCCTTCTTCAAGAACCATCTTTGTGCCGATGAGTCTTGCTCCAGTTTCACGTAAGTACTATGCCTAGAGTTCGAATACCTGAGCCGCTGAAACTAACAATAACTAGGAACTGAGTCCTTAGAATGGGGTACCAAGGAAATGGCTGCTACCCGCGCGCATCTGGAGCAAGAAACGACGCCAGAAAACGAGTCACTGGTGCGTTCTTATCACCCAGCGCTTTCTCAGCATCTTGGTGTATATGTCGCAACCGAGTTCACGGGAAACAAGGTCTGGGTGGTGAATGCAGAAGGGCCGCGTACCTATGCTACCCATGCCGGCGGGCGGGAAATCCATATATTTCCAGAAGGCATCTCTCCGCCTATCTATCCGACTATGTATCCGACTATTACGGCCCCAGGTCGCAATGTATTGCTTGATCCACTGCCAGGCGTCATCGATACTCGGAAGTTCTTAAGGGCTACGGACCTCGAGAGTCTTCGAGCGACGTTTCCACTTGCGATCGGCGCCCGAGTCCCAATACCAGGGTTTTTGGTAGTCCTTTTCAAGAATCACCAAGATATCAAGAGTTCTTGGGCACAACAAGGCATTTGCGCGGTGTTCGGCGGGATGCGGCTTATATATGAAATTGCCGCACATTGCCCAACTAGAGCAATAATAGAACGCGGAGACGCCATCACCAGTTCTCCAGACCGGCATGATACCTCGGCCGCTCTAGGTCTCAAACTCGTTCTTCCAGACGGCCGGCAAGCCATCACCGTCCCAACGCATGCGTTCGTCAAACTCAACACCAATATTAATCGGACGTATTTATTGCTTGCCGACTGGTTTGCCAGATTGAAAAACGCGTTGTCTCGTTTTAAGCCGACTGGTCGTATCGCAGAAGGCCCTGCGACGGGAACAATGAAGGAACCGAGGGGGAATTCGCCTATCGGAAAGCAGGTTTGGCTAGCAAGGCGCGACAACACGCTCGTAAGTAAAATTCCCAATAATCGACCTGCCTTTGACGTTGACGGGAATCTGACGGGGCTTTTGTGAAAAGGTCGGCACAATTACGGAAACGTACGATCCACCGGTTTCGACATGGTCACCGTTTCCATATGGCTTTAGACACGACTTATCGTTAGTGACCGGCGACAATCTCTCGGGCTTGACTAGCCCCAAGGGCGTGCCGCAATCTGATAAGTCAGTACAGTGACGCACTGGACGGCCGACCAATATTCGTAACCGGACTCAACATCAATGGAAGCCTGCGTAGACACTGGGGCTCTGGAGTGTCACCTGAAGCTCATGCTGCGGTTGCTGCTGGTTCAGAGTACTTCTGGGAGGAAGAGTCATGCTCCCAGACAGCGTCAATTCTCTGGAGAACGGAGTACGATGGAGATTGCCTCAGGGGCGTTTCCGGATCCGTTCTATGTTTGGGAGAACTGACCGATAAACTATGCCACGCTGTTGTATTCCAGAATTTCGGGATTCGTCTCCGCGAGGTAAAGAACTTGCTCCACCACGCGGATGAATATAAAAAGATTTCCGAGCCCTATGCAACTTGCCATCCCACACTGAAAGGGGGGCTTGTGCTTCCTTCGGAGATACGAGAATCCCGAATTGTATGCGACGCAGTAGAGGCTTCTGACGTCTTTCAGACGTACCAGGTGAGGCCGCAGGCACCTACCGAAAAGTCGTGACAATCGTTTCTTGACGCCAGTGATGTTGTTTTGGACCCTACATCAGCGACCTGCTGTGGTCATTCGCGGATTCGACTCCGGCGGAACATAAGTTCCCCCCAGCCGTTTCACCCGATGCCGTTGTCGGAAAGCAAACCCTACGGACACCCCCCGACGTCCCTCTGACGACATTGGCGTTGTTTTCTTCGACGCAGACGTTGCAGTTGATGCGTTCCAAAGCCTGGTGGATGAGGGACATGATTTTCATTTGAACGACAATTGGATGATAGGTCCGCGGGGGCATCTCCGTCCATCGACATTTTGGTGGATGCCCTGAGCCCAAGGGTTGCTTCCGCTGTTCCGTTTCCCGGCCGTGGGAGAAGAAGTGGCCGATGTGCCACGAATTTTAAAGCCAGTCAAATCTCACCCTCGCTTAAGGGCGTACCAATCGCGCTAGAAATAAAATGCATGAATAAGAGGCGACGACCTCCAGGAATGGCACGCTGTTGTTGCTCATCTACCATCAAACGGAAGTCATCCGGACAAGCATTTCTCCTCCAACGTCGACAAATCGGTCCCTTTGGCGGGCGCATCTGTGCATAAAGGCTCTGGAGGGTGACGAAGAAAATTCTTAGAAGTTTCTACCGTACCCCATCTATGAAAACGCAGTTGTTAGAAAACTTTTTATTCACGAGCCTATCCCGTGTATATCGTGAAGTTCATCAAACAGAATCTTGTCCGGACATGGCTTGATTCTCGACAAGCAAAACATAATAATCTCTCGAAAGATATATATCCCTTTAGTTTTACAAAGGACGTATTCCCATTCATAAAGATACCCGGAAGTGTAGAACGCTCGATAGAGAACTTATCTCATAAGTTCACGACCATTCGAAGGCGATTCCTCCTTAGGAAATGCGAGCTTCCTGAGTTATTATTCCTCCTGTTCTCATGTCGGTGTCAATGAGCATGGGTCAACATTGTCGTCCCGATTGACGTTAAGAAGTGAGGTTGAAACGAAAGCAATACGAAAATTGGACTGGGCCTGGGAGAAGCCAGTCAGTCGACAACACGAAAAGCTTCGTTGATCCCGAGGAGAAGAATGCGGTCATTACACTTCTTCAATCTCTAGAAGTATTTAACAGGAGCACAAGTATCAAGGTATTCAGCTTAGTTTTCGATTGGGTATCAAGGTATTTTGCACCGCTGCCTGCGCGACCGACCTCGAGACTAGTAGGGAGTCTGCACAGCTTGATGAATTGCGGGCCGCAACTAAGGGGACAAGGGAAGACTGACTACACGGAGCACGATAAAAATACACTTTCGCTAGTGGACAACCTCTTTGAGCTCGACAACCAACGGTGGCTTATCCCAGAAAAAATACACGTCCTGGTTTATCCAGTCGAGGCACTTGGGGCTGAGTTTTATGTCGAAATTATAGAGGAGTTTGCACAAGATCATGCGTATCTCGCAATAAGCCAAGCTAGAGACGAGCGTTAGCATAGAAATGGATATATGGAAGCGAGAGCGTGCTGACTTTTTACCAAGACAGTTCCGTGGTCCAAGACTGAACGGTTGTAAAACTTCCCTCTTGTCCCCATCGAACCTCGGATCCGAGCCTAACCATCGCTCGGGAATGAACTCATCGGGGAGATAAAAGTTGGACGACGAATGATAGGACGCATAATGATGGCACGCAACAATTGTCTGATTTCGCAGTTGAGTTAGTCGGATTCCATCAACAAAACACTCGCCGATATCTTACATCCTCGGGTACAAAATGGCCGTCCACCATCGCGCCGCCGGGCGGAGACACACGAGCTAGCGATGTGACAAAAGGAGGATAACAGCGGAGTGTTTCTTCAATGACCGCGGCGAGGTACGGCAGCGCGGCCAATTTGCTGAATGAAATATCTTCGTCTGAAGTGAACGTCGAACGAACTTCGTGGACAAGCTTCGTCATGACTTCCGGGCGTTGGCACAAGTAATAGATACAGCCGCAAAGATGGGTAGCCGAGGTCTCGCTTCCCGCTACAATTAGACTGAAATCAAGTTAGTACGGGACACATCCAAGAAGGATATGCAAAACCAAACACTAACATGAAGGCATTGGAGTGAATCTCCGCCCTACTCATGACCCTTTCCACTCCGTGATGTTGATCCGGTTTGTCGCTTAAGCCATTCTGCAAGATTGCGGACATAAAGTCTGGACGTGAAGCCCCCTTTTCCAAACGCCTGTCGACCTTGTCTGCGCTCAGATTAAAATGATCAAGGCTTTGTTGTTTAACCTTCTTTGGAATAAGCCGGTCCAACAACTTCTGCAAGAGCGGGAATTGAGCAACAGCACCCATCAAGGAGAGCGCCTTGATTGAGTTGAAGATTAAGACGATCCATGGATGCAACTGACTGTCCCGCAGACAATTGAAGGATTCCCCAAACATAAGATCACCCGTGATATCAAAGGTTGTGTAGTTCAACCAGTTTCTGATATCAACATCCGAGTTCCCAGCACGCACGAGATCCTTCAGCTTACCAATCATTGTATCGATGTAACCCGTGATCAGGCCCTCTTGCTCACGCAGCGCTCGATCTGAAAACGCGTGCGCTAATAACCTTCGGTGTCGCGCATGCACGGCATTATCGACCGCACATACCAAGTGATCAACGCCGTTGGCAGGAGGCATGTAGTGACTGCGATCCTTTGGGAAGCATCCTCCTGGTCTGAATCCATAAATGTCCTTGAAGGCCTGCGCAGTGTTGAAGGCCAACTCGTTGTCGTTCAGACGAAGAACGGAGCCATAACGCTCGTGGAGCGCTGTTATATCCAAGTGCGTGCGGCCTCGGAGAACGGAGAGTTGCGACGGGATCTTCGAGATGGCCCATAGTTTTGGACCCGGAAAGCGTGCGAGTGGTGAAAACCAGAGGTTGTAGGCGATGCTATATAGGATCCATAATGCACCCTACGCCGAGGCATGACTTCTCGTAAGCTGGGATCCTTTTTTCTTGGGCCCTTTCGTCCCATCAAGCAGATTATTAACGGATCGCGGAGAACTTACTGCGGCAGCAACCCAGGTTGTTAAAACGACGATGCTCGACATGCTTCCTCCCCTCAGTTAAACCCCTTCGAAACGAACAGGACAATTCTGAAACGCTTTTGCCACATTGCGAAGTCGGGGGCAGCAGGTCCCGTTTATGAAAGCGAGGACAGGCGGAGAAGCGATCATCTTGCCCGCTCTTTTGGCTTTCGCGTTCACATCCACCGTCACCAAAACTGCTGCTGGAGAGGGTGGGATAAAGACGTCTCGGGACCCGCCAGGTCCGCTTCCGTTCTCCGCATCTCGCTCCAGGCCAGATCCGTCAGGCTTCGAGGCTGCCGGAAATGGGACTATGAATCCATGAGTCTTTTGTCAAGACCCGCCCGCTTGTTAGCGCTATGTTAGCGCGGATTTCCCGCAAAAGGTATGTCAAGACGGGGAATCGTCAATGCATGCAGGATTAAGGTTTGTTGGCATTCCTCGCCAAAACCATGGTGATGGATGATCGGCTGCAGTTACGAAAGACTTGGAATCAGAAGGATGACATCAAACTGGGAATTCTACTTAGTCGCATGGAGGACACAAAAATGCACTCAATGATATTCCGTTCAGTACATACATACATTAGTAATTCGGATCCGAAAGCAGGCCTTGTTCTGCAGGAAAGTGTTTTCAGATGGGGATGCCCGATAGTTATCCCCTAGCGCGCAAGAGGCTTTCGGCCATAGACAACGTGCAAGTTGCAATAGCTGTGAACCTTTGGGTTTTTCAGGTCCTTGCGTACGCCTGCCAAGAATACTTGCGTCTCCACATTGCTCCAGCCGAGAACCCGTGTAAATAGGGCGAGCGAATACGACTCGACAGCCATGAGCAGGGAGCACATGTTGTAGCGACCAACTTCCTTCAGATGGGGGTCGCGCGGCCACCCCGAGGATGGGACCTAATCAAACGAATTGGTTAACACATTTTGTCATTATTACGATGGGAAGTTGTGAGATTTGAGCCACCTTGTAAATCTCGTCCTTGACGCACTCAAAGCCGGCTTCAACTAGGCGCTGGCCATGCATCTCTGCAATATTCATTGGTTTCTTGAAGGCCAAACTGGCCTCATGTAGTTTGTCCAGAAACTCACACAGCGTCGGGGCAAGTTTCAAAGTGTCGTCGTCGGACTTAAGCGTGACTTCGAACTCCTGCAGCTCAATCCATCCGCCCGGGCGCAAATGATCGTAAGCCTGGCCAATCAATTTGGGCCAGTCGGTAATAGAGCCGCCCAAGTCGCGAGCGTGGATGAAATCAAACGGCTGGTTTCGATTGAACGACCACTGTGCTTCGGCATCATCCACGAAGAACTGGAGGTTCGGGGGGATCCAGGTCGGCTGGATAGGGCTCAAGTCGGTGCCGATGACTTCAGCGCTTGGGTGCGTGTCTGCAAAATCGATCGCCCATATACCCGTTCCCGTCCCAATGTCGAGAACTCGCTGTGGACTGTCGGGCAACGGTGCACGGGAAAGTGAGCCGCCCAAGGTCAAATTTCGCACGTGGTGAAGCAAATCTTGCCGGTCCTGTTCTTGCTCGTCGTTGGGCAGAACATATTCGCCTTCACGGTAGGAATGATACCTACGGCCATTTTCGTACTTGTAGTCGCGAACTTCCGAAAGAAGTGATGTCGTATAACTGGAGGTATCTGAATCATCGCCATATGTCGAGTCGATGTCCTCTGAGCCAGCGTCGATGATGCCGGGGTGCAAACCATCGCTGCTGTCCTGGTTCGACTGCCAGTATGATTGTAGCTCTGGGACTGGCGCAGATGGGGTATCTTCGACTTGTTTCGACTCAGCGTGTGAGACCTTCTTGTCAGAAAGAGCCTCCCCAGCGGGTGCAGGCGAGTCAGCCATAGCCAAAAATCACGACAAAAGAAGACAACGATAGAAGATTCTCTCTTCTTTGGAGTGCCGATGAAAACGGCGATGAGGGTATTGGACAGGATGGACAAGTGAAATTCTTGGGAGTTTGTTGATGGGGTGGTCAAGACCTCTTGCGAAGGAACTAATAACCGCCTTGAGATCTCCGGCTGTCCAGACTTCCTGTTGGTGCAGACAATCGTCTTGGGGCGTCAGGGATCATTTTAGGTCGATTCTCCATCATCGCCAGCGCAAGCTGAGTTTTTGACTACGGAATAATCCGTACCATAGAAGTTCACTAACACGAGGAGAAGCGGGGCACGGCAATCCGACGCTTCTGGTGGTAGCGACAAACGCTGTGCTACTCCCTGCATTATTCAGTACAACACCGAACGGTGCACTCGACCAGGCAATGCATGGTCTGGCACTTGATGGTCGACAAAGCACAATATCTGCAACACGGACAAAGGATGAAAGAAGAGAAGATAGAAGACAAGAGAGAGAATCGAAGTCGTCGAACATTGAAGTCCCAATCTGGCAATGCCGGCTGAGGTAAGCGCCGGGGTTCGGGTGAACCCCGCGGCGGGAGCTCTTGGCGAGGCCCGCGGTGGAGAAGCAATCCGCGGATCAGGATAAGGGTCGGACCAGCATGGAACCAGATGTACGGAGTATAAAGACCAGTACTGTGCAAAAGCATCGGAGATCAGAGGTCAATAATCAAAATATCAGAGGAGCACCAACATTAATCATTATTAAGCCCTGCAAAATTTATATACATCGTATCCATTAGTCGATCGTCATCACAAAAACAACGCCGTTGAATTCGGGAGCAAAATCAATCGCAATAACTGGCTCATCGACCAACGCAATATCTCAGCATTCCCTTCGTCTGATCCATCGTGTGATCCAGGCTGTCTTGCGGCCTGCAGACCGCTCAGAGCCTGGTTGGACAAAGCCGTGCGGTCGGGGAACTACTGGAATCCCCTCGAGCTGTTTCAGGATAACATTGTCCTCTGGTCTTGCAAAATACACCAAAGAAAATCGCGCACTCGTGCTCTCTGCACTGGGGAGAGCGCATACACGGTGAACGCTAGCCCGGAGGATGCCGGATGATAATCTCGCAATCTGTTCGCCAAGGTGGATAATACAGTGTCCGGGGAGTGGTCCCGCTCGAATCCAGCGAACAGGCGCGCCGTCGGACTCGTCACAGCCCGACTCAGAGCTCCGGTCTGAGGGTAATGGTTGTCGAACTTCCAAGCCCCCTAGAATATTGAATAAAAGCGTGATGGTGTTGCAGTCCGAATGTTCATCGAGCAAGATCTCATCGCCAGGATCAACTCGCGCCTCACCACTCGGTTGAATTTTGATCCATCGCACCTGGTCTCCGCTACAAACGGATTGTCGATGTAGGTTCTCGAGGGTACCCGCGGGAAGCCGTAAAAGCACCGTTAGATGACGTAAAAGTATGGTTATAATCGCATGCGCCCGCTCAATATATGAACGTATAGCAGGACGTGCAGCTTGGAAGGTAGGAGGTTCTGGATAAACAGGCCGGGGGTTAAATGTGGTTTTTTGACAGTGTATCGATAAGATATCGTCCTTTGAAACTGTGTAGAATTCCTTCAAATCTCGCATTCGATTATAGTAGCCCTTGTACCTGTGCATAACGGGAGTTAGTTCACCTTCCCTTAGTCCTTGGTTCCAAACGACAATATATCTCACCCGTAGTAGCCACCAAACTGGCCCATGTCGTATTTTTCCTTCTCCGTATCAGCAAGACTGAAAAACTGCTCTCCAAGCGAGAAGAGTTCGTCCACGTCATTCAAAATATCCCTGCCAACGTCCGTTCTCTGGAGATCCAAATAGAAAGCACCCAGCTTTTGGCATGTTTCCAGGAGCAATCGAAGCTCAGCTTCATCGTTGGAGAGGAGCTTTGCGAGGGAGATACGTGCTAAAGGACATGTCGACGGCCCTGAGACCGCTTGGGCTTTGTTTGGGGTGGGAACGCAGTCAGTAGTCGTGTCTCGAATCCTGACAGCTCCTTTGCCCTTTTTGCCATGCTCGGGACTGCTGCTTCCATCGCCGCAATCGTCATCTTTCCGTCTCGAAGGGGCCTTTGAACCTGAGAAGCATATGAAGGGAAAAGGGGGAAAACGGTGGGGGCGGGCGACCATCACGACGGCATGCTTATCGTCGTTATCGGTGTTTCGCGCATCGATATCAGGACGTTTTCGTCACAAAGCCATCTCCAACGTCTCGCAATATGGTCCAGGAAAGATATTTTACTGCTCCATATAATAGTCACAGCACCGTCGGACTTGGGTTTGTCACTAGTGCGCATCATCCGTTAGCAACAACTCCATCTCAGAGCCAACAACAAGCAGGCAACAATACTAAAATACTTGCTGGATAGGCAGACCTTGATGACAGATTGCGATTTGCAACACACGCGGTCTCGTCGCGATGGGACGAGATGGTAGATATCAGACAATATGAGATGAGAGGAGAGGAGACGCGAGACCAGCGACGGGATGGCCAGGTTGACTGATTGTTATTACTTTGTAGTGGTGGTGGTGTTCCCTGCCTGTCTGTCCATCGCAAGACCAGGGTTGCTCACCAGACATCCAAGAGGAGAGGCCTGATCACCAGCGATAGTCCCCAAGCCGGAGACCAGGTTGTCTAGCAGGGTCCACCTCGACTGTTGGGCACTGCACTCACTTGTTTCATTTGCCCATCTCCAGATTGTCGTGGGCCAGGCTATGTCAACCCCGGGGTTTGCTTTGCGGCGATGCTCCCATTCACCCGGGACTTCCAGGTCGGCGGTGACTCTCCTCCATGTCCCACCATTCCGAAGTACAGGACAGCGATGGCCCCCTGCTTGTCCTCCGGCTGTTGTTCCATGGCCAACATCCCGGCCGTGATTCCCCCTCCGAACCTGAGACAGCAGGCAAGATGACATAATCTCCGCCAAGCCGCATCGTGAAGCCCCCGCGTGTAGACGTTGTTCATCCATGCCGTTGAGGAGGGCGCTTGAGACTGTGGACGCTTGATACATCTTTGTTAAGCAGTGAAGAGTTGCTAGTCGACTTTTGCTAACTATCACATTCTTTGCTATCAGTTGGACCATCCAGCATTTTCTTGAGCTGTCTGCGCGTCAAATCTAGGAGCCATCCCACCAGTTCACCATTGATAACGACACCCGCGACAACGTCCTGCGACTCGAAACCTTGCCATAAATTCTACGACTCTAACAAACTCGCTATTCGATTCGATCAAGCTGCTTTACGACTCTCGATATGGTCGATCGGCCGGTTCCCCAGCCGGGGCCGGCGCGCTTGAAGCGCAGTGCTGGACCTGACGAGTGGCTAGAAGCCGCGAAGAATTGCAAATACCTCTCTGAGCATCACATGAAGCAACTATGTGAAATTGTTAAGGAATACATGATGGAAGGTTGTTCGCATCCAGTCTTTCTTTCTATGATTCGATACCCATCCTGTGGCTTATGGGAGCGTTCATGCTGCTAACCGCACCCTTATTCCGCAGAATCTAACATACAACCGGTCGCCAGCCCCGTTACGATATGTGGCGATATTCACGGGCAATTTTACGATCTTCTGGAGCTATTTAGAGTTGCGGGTGGTATGCCCGGTGAGCCCTGCAACGAAGATCCCGCCAGCACACCAAATGTAATCACCTCAGACGATATCGAACCACCTTCCGTCATCACAGACCCGAAACTGCGGAAGAAGATCAGACAAGGCTCAAGCGGAGACTTGCCGGATGGAAGTAATGACAATAATGCAGGAAATACCAAAGAGCCAGAGAAAATAGACACTTCACCAACGGGCAACTTTGTGTTTTTGGGGGATTACGTTGACCGTGGATATTTCAGTCTTGAGACGCTTACATTACTCTTGTGCTTGAAGGCAAAGTTAGTAACTTCGAGGCGCCTCCTTGAACCTGGAAGCTGCTAACAAATATCCCTGTGGAATAATAGATACCCTGATCGAATTACACTTGTACGAGGAAATCACGAATCCCGCCAGATCACCCAAGTATATGGATTTTACGAAGAATGCATACAAAAATATGGAAATGCTTCAGTGTGGAAAGCATGTTGTCAAGTCTTTGATTTTATGACCCTTGGTGCGATCGTTGATGGCAAAGTACTTTGTGTTCATGGAGGACTCAGCCCCGAAATCCGCACACTCGACCAGGTACGGATAGTTGCAAGAGCTCAGGAGATTCCTCACGAAGGCGCTTTTTGTGATTTGGTATGGTCGGATCCTGACGAAGAGCCCTCGACAACGTGGGCCGTCAGCCCAAGAGGCGCAGGTATGGATAATCTCCGAGCCCAACACAATTCTTCACAGGCAATCCTTTCTTTCCACACCGGCACGTAGCTAACTTCAAGTCTCGCAGGCTGGCTGTTTGGAAGCAAAGTTGCCGATGAATTCTGCGAAGTTAATGATCTTACACTGATCGCGCGGGCGCATCAATTGGTCAATGAAGGATACAAATACCACTTCAACAACCAAAACATGGTCACGGTCTGGAGTGCTCCTAATTATTGCTATCGATGCGCGAATATGGCGTCTGTTTGTGAAGTACGCGAAGACCTCAAACCAACATTCAAGCTATTCGCAGCGGTACCGGCGGATCAACGACATGTACCCCCAACCAGACCGGTAAAAACGGAGTATTTCCTTTGAATTACTTCATATCCTGGCATCTCGACCCCAAGCAACCACTTAGCTTTGCAATGGGGTAAGATCGGTGGCCAAAATCTTCTTTGCTTTGAAAACCTTAGTTAATATTATGAACAGTAGGGAAAACATCTTGTTCCCATCGAGATATCCTAGGATACTTGTGCGACGGCGACAAATGCAGCACTGAAAATTGTGGCGTCGTACAACCCCAGGGCCCCCTTCCCTGCACGTTCCACCAACTCACTGCTTCGTTGCTAGCACCGGTGGCGCAAAGAAATAGCAGCGGAATAGGCTAGCAATTGTCAGTGCCTGGCGATCCTCTTGGTCATGGCAGTACACCCCTGTTAGAGTTGGCCATCTGCTTAAAGTCCCGGTTACGCCAAATTTTAGCCCCATTGAACCGGGTTTGATATATGTACATAGCTGGGCAGATGGTGGAGGACTCGACCCTAGCACCATCGCAACACTCGTCGACCCATTTGGTTCTGCTTGTCTTGCCAGCAGCTCAGTGGTTACTGAACGTGTCCAGAAAAACAACCGAATTTCGCTCATGTACGCGTTGGATGCCCGATATCCGAGACATAGGTCTTGTGGTTTTGAATGTGCATATGTGACTCCCTTGGACAGATTGCGGCTAGTGTCTTCGGAATTAGCAGTAATCTCGTGCCAAATCGCCCGATCTTTTATCTGGACGAACCTTGTGAGAAGATGAAAGTTCTAAACCTTTTCAAAAGTGATTAGAGAGCTCATTTCTCCTTTCTTCACAAAGGGTAAACATAACGATACCCGCTTTAAATCAGGTTCTTTGGAGGCGTGTGCAGGGGTTCTACGATATCAGAATCATCAAAGCACCGTTCCTTTTGCTTCTAGGCATTAAAAGTCCTCAAGATACCTCCAGTGTGCAAGCCCCTGACTAACTAGATAGTACTTAGTATGTCGTCGTACTTTCGTGTTTTCTACCATACCTCAAACCGCACAAGATATATCCGCCTTCACCCTTACCCCGTGGGTATGGGGCTCTGCTGCACTGATTTACATATATGGAAAAGCTATGCTCTATAGGCACAGAACCTCATGCTCCCGCCGCCTTTTTCCACTGTGTCAGGGATCAGCTGGTGCCGTATAGCAAGCCGGCCGGCCCGTCCCTTGTATGAGAGGGAGAGCCCACTGGGGACCATCCTTATCCATATCCCTCCGCTGTTTGATCCTCGAGTTCATCCTCCATCTACTTTAATGCAAGGGCAAGGTTGAACTGATGTAACATTCCCTGGCAGAACGCAGAACCATCAACTGCTAACCACTTGCGTCCCGTCAACTGTATCCATCAACCACTCGTGGTCCACCCTTCCACTGTTGTTCTCAAGCTCCCATCACAATTCTGCATAGTCCTCACAGTGTACTGTACCAGCACATGTCAACATCCTCGAGGCGGTAGCCACACTTGCTGCATGCTGGAAACTCGTAACGTGGGACCCGACGTCTGTGTGGGAAGCCTGAGAGCCCTATCTTTCCTGACCATAGCTAGATGACCAGCCTGCTCTGAGCGTTCTGCAGTCCCTTGTTTAGCTAAAGCATTGTCTTGTCCAGTTTTCTACTATGGTGCCCACCCTAGGGAGGTGATCGGCGCTTCCATCGGTATCCCATAGCTTCAGAAGGGTCCTCCGTGTTTCTCGCTTGAAGCTTAGCTCTTATGGCATTGCATCACGTGGGTATTTAAAATTAAAAGAAAAACAAAAAATTGGGCAATCAGGTGGAAGAATTCTGACACACAGAAATTCTTTACGGGACTTTTCGCAATTCAATGTCAAAAATTCTCATTGTCCATTACTATGATTGGGGGTATAATACTTGAATGGTCCGCAAAAATGGACCGGGCAGAAAGGGTAACAGGTAACAAGAACTCAGGGATTAATCTGGGCTTTGGTTCGTCGGGTATAGTAAGAACAACATTATGCATCACTGGTAGTATCGGAGAGATGTGAGAAGGGAATGAGGTGGGTATCGATTAAGGTATCCCAGATGTGATGACTTCAGGGAGTGTATGAAAAGTTTACATGATTTTGCTTTTCATCAAATATCATCCGCAACAAACGGTAACGGCGCAGGCATCACTAGAGGAAAAACGGTTAGCATAGGGAAAGACAATTTCAACTACCACCAAATGGGGCCGAGAAGATGCCATACTTTTCATCCGTTGTGTGCGACTGCCACGAAAACACGAAGCTGCCAAGGAACGAGCCGATCAAGATGCAGATGATGAAGTAGCCGTTGTAGTACATGGCCAACAACATGACAAAATAGGCAACGCCAAACTGCACCATGTGTAACAGCGAACGTAGCGTATGCTGGAGTAGAGTGCGTTTTCCGGGTCGACGCCGACAGGCAGGCTGGGCAACAGGATGTCCGCGATTTGAGGAATCATCTTTGGCGACTGAGCTGTCAATTGTCGTGACGCAGCGAGTGAACAAGGTGGGCCGTCCAGCGAGATATTTGTCATATTCATGACCGAGACGACGCAGTAATTCGAGAGTCATGACCAGAAGTACGACACCGATACATGATCCGGCAAACATGCCCTTAGATGTGATTTTCCAGGAACTTGCGATGAAACCTGATAGAATTAGTCCTGGCGACAGACAGAGGAATTGGGCATCTCCTTCTTAATCCAACATACAGGAGTCAATGGTATTCCAATTCCACAACATCTAGGTTTACTGTCAGTCCATGTATTCGAATCGTCAACCAGAGATTGCCTTACAGAAATCTTGCATCCAGTGCCACCACCGTGTCCACCACCACCACCACCGTGACCACCTCCCATTCCACCGCCTGTCGCAGCAGACATCATGGCCGTCGAGGTCATGGTCATCGCGGAGTGCATCATCGTGGAGTGCATATCCATTTTGAAGATGCACAGCCGACGCTGAAGAGAGAACTTGAAATAAAGCGAGAGATTCCTTTGTTGAAACCGTACAAAGGCTGCTTGTGAACGAAATTTGAGACACGATCCTTGAAGGGTAAATATTTTTCAAGGGTGCGCGGAGGCCGTTTATATAGCCAGAAACAAATTTGGCAACAGTCAGAGCGGAAACTTGTGAGAAGTCTGGACGCCGTTCAATGCACAGAGCCGGTCAAATAGGAACCGGAGAATACGCGGAACCAGGACACCGCCGGAGAATAAACAGCAGCATGACTCGGCGGGCCAGCTCCATGTGGCCGCGTTTGCAGACGAAGCTCCAGAAGATTGAGCAGATTATTACTTAACGGCCAGTAGAACCAGCGGCAAATCGAGGCGATTTTATTGTGAGAAGCTTGTTAACCGCGGTGGAGCTTTAAGCTCTGGGCATTTTGCGGTAGGAAATCTGCTCAAACCCACGCCTGGGCGCTTCATCCGCATGGCACGGCGTTCCCGATGGATCATTCATGACTGCCAGTAGAAACGGATCGCTTCAGTCACCATGGCGTGGCAGCTGTCATCGAGCGAAGTGTGACTGATTCTTGAGTCTCTGCGTGGCTTTGCTTCAGTTTGCTTTGGGTTCCGCTCAGTTTGCAGTGTTTGCATGGAGAAGCCTCGATGTTGCCACGACTGGCAAGCGAGTTCACTTGAGTCCGCGTTTTTGAGCAAAACAACAGGCAAATTTCTCGAGCGTAGGATGTATCTGTAATGGGGTATCCATGGCTTCTTCTTCTGTGTAATAGGATCGGTCGTCGTCAAGGGGTGAGCGCGATGGGGTCCGTGCACGTGAATTTCATTATGTCATGCAGGGCGCTGCTCATCACCACCGCCAGAGAACATCTCCCGCATTCATCTACAAGCAGACAGCGACGAGGCAATCGTTGAAATCGGACACTATGGCTCACCGTCCTTCTGGCAAATCCGCTATCCCAGGTGTACTGCCCATATCCGCATCCTCTGCTCAGCAAAATGCGCCCAAGGCAAGCTCCAGCAAATCAGCAGCCCCAAGACTGAAGCTGCTGGTGCGACGACTGGCCCCAGGACTCACTCAGGCTGAATTTGAAACAGCTCTAGGCGAGCAATGGGCAGTTGGCAAAGGAAAGGTCGACTGGTTCAATTACAGGCCTGGAAAAGTGTCTACAGAGTAACATCATCCTCCTTGAATGTGAATGTGAACTTGCCGTTACTGAATGTTTGCCCTCTGCTTCTAGTCCCTCGAAGCCTTCCAAACCATCACGCGCATACCTGCGAGTTACTTCATCTGCTATTACTGCAGAGCTATCCGACAAGGTCCGCCAAACTTCGTTTCAGGATGCAAGGAATACCTACATCGACCCTGCCCTGCTTGGGCCCCCATCCGTCGAATTCGCCCCGTATCCCCGAGTTCCTGGTGGAAAGGTACGAAAGGATGCCAGGCTGGGGACCATCGATCAGGATCCAGAATTCATAGCCTTCCTCGAGAGCTTGACCAACCCCGTTCCGAAGCCTAGTCCCGAAGACGTATTGGATGCCGACAAGGATGAAAAGATCACTATCACCCCGTTGATTCAGTACTTGAAGGAAAAGAAGGCAAACAGAGCGAAGGAAGCGAGCATGCCAGCCAAGCCTACCAAGATGTTGCGACCCGGTCACAAAGATATCAAGGTGGAAAAGGTTCAAGCAAAGAGAGTGCTGAGCCGTGCCGAAAAGGCCGCATCAGCAACGCCAGAGAAGCAAACCAGAATTGATAGAGCTACCAAGGATGCTGTGAAAGCAGGAAACAAGCAGATTGTCGGCCAGACATCAAAACACAAGGGAGGAAAGGCGCCGGCGGTTGGCAATCAGAACGAAGCGCCGCAGCCATCACAACAGCCAGCTCCATCGACCCCGACACCTACACCGGAGCGAAAACGAGAACGTGGCAATCTAAGTGCCGCTACAAAGATCCTTCGACGAGACTTGGGACTTACACCCCCTCGCAAAAGAGGAGAGAAGGCGCCCTCAGCGGCGCCTCCGTTACCTGCTACGAGTGATTCCAAACAACGGCCCTCGACACCGTCTACAGATGCGGCTAAACAAACTCCACCGGCAAAACCACCCAAGGAAGATACTACACCCAAGACCAACACTCCAAAGCTTCTGAGAAAGCCTCCAACGGAGCCAATGGCCGCGCGAAACTCGCCTAAGATTCCGAACGCTCCGGCAGGACCCAAAAACGCCCCGTCTCCAAACGCCAGGCCTGCTCCGCCGCAGACGACTGGCACACAGGCGTTTTTGAAGCACGCAAACGCATCACAAGGAGTGACGGAGGAGTTGTTGGAAGCTGGATTTTCCAAGTTCGGCAAGGTCGTCAAAGTTGAAATTGACAGGAAGAAAGGATTCGGATATGTGGACTTTGCAGAGCCAGGCTCATTGCACAAAGCGCTCCAAGCGAGTCCGGTGCAAATCGCCCAGAGTCAGGTGGTTGTGCTGGAACGACGGTCAACAGCTGCTGTGGCACAGGCGCGCGGAAACCATGTGCGACATCCACCATCGCCGTTGGCAGCAGCAGCACGCCCACCGCCCGGTACTGGTTTAGGAGGAGGCGGAGGAAGCCCAGTACCGGCTCGACAACCGCCACAGGGACCTCGTGGAGGTGGGCGCGGAGGACCACGACATCATCGAGGTGGTTATGGGAGGAGGAATGGACCGCCTGGGGGTGATCGGCCTGGTCAGGCAGCGCCCAAGCAGAGCAATGCGCCGGCGAACGCGTCTGCCAAACCGGCGTGATGACCTAGCTTTACTCCGTAGACTTCATACCATCCAGAATCAACAATACGAAGTTCAACAATCGGGTTGTCTGCCATGCTCTGTAGGTTTTCTAGACATGAAATGTAAATCCTCGGGATACAAGACTCTCATAGGATTTGAGAACCTTGTCCCCGGCTTCATAGCTTGATGACGGTCGCTTGTCGTCCATTTTCGTCTTCCAAACAGTCGCTAAAATACGTGAGGCGTGGTGACACTCCAACTTTTGCAGCGCGAGTTGACTCCCAGGATTTAGTGTTCCGTACGAAGACTTGGGCGATTTAATCCACCTACACGAGTACTTCAGCGAAATTTTACTACAGGGTGTAATTTGGTAAACGTGAAGCGAGTTGGGGTTGTCAGCGATATAATCACTTGTCATATGGTCTGCTCCTGGCAATGTCGATCGATACAGATTGAACGCATTATCCATGCCTCTATATAGTCAGAGAGCTCGCTCATCAGGCTGATGTTGATGATATACCATAGTAGATGCGCATCTCCTATGAATTCGTGCCTTTGTGCCTTGTCCTAAATCAACCATGCGGTAACGTCGGCTCTCACTATCGGATCTTCACATGCGTCATGGCGAGTCACGGTCTGCAAAGTTGAGAAGTGAGCGGTTTCAATCTGAAGCAGTTCTTTCCGGGTACACAATTTTGTCTGCAAGCTGAATCGACGCGTTGTGTTTAAAGCATGGCTTCTCTCAGGATCCGAATAGTCTCACCGGCTTATTCCACCAGCTGCAACTGTCCTGAGCCAGCGGCGTGTGAGTCTGAGTGATTCCCATAGTCTGCTTTTTCGGCTTGATTAGCTGGGTGATCACTGACTACCTAAGATAGTAGTTACTTGATGGCCAGATGAGAAGCTGAGTGCAACTGCTAGATTCTGGTGAGGGAGCGAAGATAGCGAACGGCAGGCGCGAGATGCAATTCACGTGACATTACAGTGCTTTTGACCAATCACAGGCGCCGATTGCGACTTTTCAGGAATCAATCAGGACTGGAACCTTAAATCCTGTCGACATCGAACGCCCTTTAATATTGCTTCGCTTCGCTCCGCGAAAAGTTTAGATCCACGTGATGCACAAAATCGCGAAATTTTTTACAATGGAGATCGAAGAGATTTCGGGCGCCAAAATACAATTGTTTTAGAATGGAGAACTGAGAACGATATTTTCATGTAGACATTTGATTGTATTATTTTTTCTAGTCATTTATGATAGTATTGTTCTGACAAAAGAGAAGACGCTCAGTATCTTTCAGACCTCCTCGACACCCACCTAGAGAGACCGACCGAAGTCAAGACGCCTACACCAGGGCAAGATCATCACCACTCCCTAGACCCAAACGCTCAAGATCAATGCAACGGCGAGATCAGAAACCACAAGGGAATCCAGAAACCACCGAAGCACGATCCCAAACAGAGTCGAGGCGGGAGTCACACGGCTTCACTTTAGGGCATCGAGGACATGTGGTCATCAGTAAGATTGAGGTGTACTTCTAATGTAGAAAATACAGTGAGAGACGTAAACTATAGAAATGCTGTTATAAGGTCAGTAATTGTTTCATCTGAATTGAATTGGGGAGTGAGCATTATACTGACATTCTAAAGAGTATCGTCAACTTAAGGAAAAAAAAAAAGGAAAAAATCAAAAGGGCGGCGGACGATGCGGTCTTTATACCCTGCGAAAAGTTTAGCTTTGGCGCTAAGAATAAGCGAACGTCGTGGAAAACGCTGTGATTGGGCGAAAAGTTTTCAGCACGCTGTGGCGCATCAACGTTCATCCGGCGCGGCACTTCGGACCAGCCCGACTTTAACGACCGATGTTCCGTGGCTTTCAACGCTCTTTACGCATCTGAAGGGATGGCGTAGAGTCTCTAAAAGAGCCTGGCAGCAGTGGGTTGCCTTATGATGAAGGCACATGCAAGATTTTAACAATAGAGGCAATTGCACTTCATAGCTTGCTTCCCTGAACCTCAAGTCTTGTTTGCTCTGGCAGGCTTTCCTATGTTACATCTTTGATGAAAAATGACAGTCAGACAAATAGGTATCCAAAGACTATTGTTTGCAGTTCCATTGCCAGTTGAATCTACCTGTGAAGCACCCCTAAAACACATCGCGTTGGTCACCCGGAGGTAAAATCTCGGATGTTTCCGACAAAGCGAGAGGACTGAAAGAAACCGTTCCCAATTATCGATCCCAGCCGAGTCTTCTGTCCGCCGGCTTCATACTTGATACCACGAAGTATGCAGCCGTGCCAGAGGACCTGGCTCCGCGCCCGATACTTCACTCTGCTCCTGCATAATCCCGGTCATACAGGGCGCCTTTTTCATCCGAATAACTTGCTCAATCGCAACTTCACCGTTAACATGCGGGTTCCGTTGGACAACCTTCGTGGTTATGATACCGTCAGGGTGTTCTTCAACGGTAACGTCGAACTGGCATCGTTTAAGGCGCTGACCGTCGGCAGTGGGGATCAATTCCACGAACTTGCTCATACCCATGACTAGCAAATTCACTGAGTAGTAGCTGTCGTCGTTAAACTGTGCTTCCCGTCGTAGAATTTCACTTAGGACCTCACCCACAGGTTCAACTTTGGTTTGTATAGTAAGGTCAGGGAAAATGTCCACGATGGACCGCATAGTTCCCACAAAGCGAAGCTGGCCATCAGGGCAAAGGGTCACTCCTGCGGTTTCCCCGTCGTGACTTTGGGGCTCGGTTGCCACTTGTAGTTGGCCAGACATCGTCTTGAAGATATGGTGTGTTTCTTATTGGTAAACTTAGGGCGGCTTAAGAAGAAAGCAGTGGAGTTTTCTGGCCCAGAAAAGATGTTCGAATACTGTGATCACCTGTACGATTGAGACTTTTTATAGCCTGGCACGTACAATCAGCCTTCGGTAAGTATACCCCGTTTTGCTATTCACTGTGGTTTGTACTTGCGGGATGACGATGATACCCCCTTGTTCAATATTTACCCAAAACCGTTGTCACAGCATCATCAAAAGCGGCCTGAGTTGTGGAAACGCCCGAAGATATGTATCCGAAAGCAATCGTTTGAAGTTTTATTGTGTGTATCTTCCTGTTAGTGGAGTCCATCAGCTAAATCACATTTCGCTGGTCACCTGGAGATGAATCCTAGGAAGTATGAACAAAGCCAGAAGACTGAAAAGAAGCTTTTGATATCATAGCAATACTTTTACAATCAGACATTCCACCCGATCCGACCGCAAACAAAGACACTTCTCCCAAATGGTTCCATACCTGCTCCAGACGCCATGCAAATTATCGTGAACAGATATCCTATATTTCCACAAATTCTGCTTTCGGCTCTGGCTGTGCATCATTCGCGTTTAACTTCTTTTTGCCCTTTCTGTAGAAGCGCTGGTCCTTTGGATCAAATCCGCCATTGCCCCATAACGCCCATTCTTCGGTTTCGCTCATGTAATCTTCTGGTCTGAAGGAGACGCCTTCGGTCCTTTCCCGCTCCAGCAACTCGAAAAACCGGCTGTAGTTGATCTTTGTGTGCCATTTGCCATTGACGTGGAAGCGATTGGATGCAAGGAGGATGCAACAGCTATGGGCATGTTCAGCAGCAATTCCGTACTCGAGCCCACGCCTGTTAATTTCATCGTTGAGGGCGACCGTGAATGCCGCAACTTCTTCGTAGAAGGGAACATTTTTCATCGTGAGACCAGCACCGGCACTGGTGCTTGTTCCGCAGTATGTCACGCCCTTAATTTCAACGAAACAGGGCAGTCCTTTCTCGATAAGATCGGCATATCCGACCGCTTCGTCTTCAATATTGAATCCCTTGACGAGTGTAAGGCGATATACTGTCCGCTGAACATCCTTCTTCTCCCGGATGATGTCCAAGCAGCGTTGGAACCGCTCCCAGAAATCTCGATGTAGCGGACGATCGATCTTTCTTAAGCTATCGCGGTTGCTGGCGTCGATGGAGACATAAAGCTGAGTGACCCGGTGTAATGCGGCAAGTTGGTCTGGATGCTGCGCGTTACAAACGATGAAGCTGGAAATCTGTTCATTGTGCAGAAGATCCACAAACTCGTTGATATGAGGGTAGAAGATGGGCTCGCCGACCAAGCTCAGAGCGCAGTGACGAATGCGCATGGCTTCTGCGAATCTTTCGGCACGAACACCTGGTATACCGCGGAGCATCTTGATCTTCTTGTAGTGTCCTTCCTTGACACCTTCGAAGATCATCTCTGGAGGGTCAACCTTCCAGCGCCACGTAGTGCCGACGGGGTTGGTTCCATGTCTCCAGCAGAAAACACACTTGTTACTGCAGGATAGGGAGGGCGTTGTTTCCATGCAGAGATGTGACTTGATTCCGTAGAATGAATTCTTATAGCACGAGCCGCGGCCTCGGAGTGCTGATTTGGTCCAACGACAGATCTTAACGCCTGAATGCGACCCGACGATGGTATATCCTTGTTTGGTCAGAGCAGCATATGTGGGGGAAGTGGTTGGGACCATCTCTTTCAAAGAAGCAGCGGGTGTCGAGTTTGATGATTTTGAGTAGGTAGTGAAGTCAATAGGTAAGGCAGCATCCTGTTTTGCGTCTGCGCCGAATTTGATGTCCTCCAGGTCCGCAATGTCTGCACGAGGAGTCTTTCGTCGCCTCGGTTTAGCGTCAGGCGACGTCTCATCTTCTTCAATATCCTCCTCGTCACTTTCAAACGGGTCTCCGCTCCCAGGTACCCCCTCACCCAACGCGCCACCGGTCGCAGCCATGTCATGCAGAATCTCCTGCATTCCCTCACACCATTCATCCAGTGCCTTCTGTCCATCGTTTTTCACATTGCCAAAGCCAAGCGGGTATGCCCTCTTCTTGCCAGTCAATTTCGCCATCCACCGGTCCACTTCTACCGCCTGAGAGCAAAACCCTTCTTCCTCCGTGGGCCATCCCTGCTTGTCTCCGAAGCCAAAGACGGTGTATCCGGCCAGTCCCGCCAACGGGGCTGTGTCGATGCGGAAATCGTGATGCGTTTCATCAAGATGACTTAAAAATGTATTCAAGATGGTATCGATGTTGTAGGTGGGGATGATAATGGAGTAGAAGTACAGAACGTTTGGGTTCGATTCGGGGGCCTTCGGAGGAGATACGAAATAGTCGTCAAAGTCGATATACGATAGGTCATAGATCTGCGGGCTCAGAAGATTGTCGTTCGATTCACCCTTTAGCTTCTCAAACACCCTCTTCGCGCTATCCTCGGTGGAGCCTGTGAGAGAAGAGAAGAAGATTATCGGCTGGATTGACACCTCCTTTGCAGCATCGACTCCGTTCACGGATAGCTTTCTGTTTTTGATAGGTTTCGTGCCGGTTACCCTTTTAGGTTCATTTTTATTCTTCGCCTTTTGTATGCGGTCCGGTGAGGGCGTTCTCTCCTTTGTGGCGGAAGCAGTAGGTTGTTCCGGTTTGGTCGAGGATTTGTGCTCTGTGCGATTTACCTTTGTGTCTGGCTTTGGGGCTGGAGGTTTAGGAGAGGTATCCGCAGGTTCGTTCCGGGCTGCAATCAGTCGCGAGAGTATAAAGACCGTAGGCAAGAGGACAAGGACGTAGCCCCGATAGGAGTGCCAGAGCGAAAGCGCTCCTAACAACAGTCAGCTTCGAATTTTCTTTCACAAACAATAAGCAGAATTCAAACTTACTTTGCGCTCCAGTTATTACTGATTCCTGCGCCATGATCAACACAATCAGACTATGCGAACTGTGTTTCAAAGTCGTCGTGTTGAGCTTGTGCGATGAGCAAACTTCCGTTTTAAGCTTTGATATCGCCGGTTAAGTTATCAAGTTTGCACTGTTTGCATCGCATCCCCAGGCAACCCCTCATTCAACCGTCTTCATCCTCATCTACGAGAACTTCCCCGGATCACAACAAACAATCTCAAGGTCTGAAGGGAATTGAAAAGAAACCCTCAATGAAGCTGACAAGTCTTCGTTCTTACTTGACTGGAATCCGTGCATTTAAATTAGAGAATTCCGCCTACCCAAAGACGATCATTGGTGGTGACACGAGGCTTCATCCAATAATGATGCAGGACTTGCCACAAGACAACGAAGACGGTTGAGAACTTTGATGCTTATAAGTTGCAATTCAATAATTACTATGCTTGCTAATCGCTGGATGTCAGAACTTCAATCGCTAAAGTGCTGTCCACAGATATAACAAAATGCCTCCCATGCCGCTTTTGCCCTGCGCCAAAACAAAACCCACAACCATTGAGACGCCAGCTGAACTCAAGAAGGAAAATGATCTATATCATAGCGTCGTCATGGGCGTGGGGGGATTGCTTGGGGAGGCAACAGTCTTCCACGGAATTCCTCCCACAAGGCTTGCTTGCTCAAGGCGCTTCGCTCAACGGCATCTCGGTTCTCCTCGGCGCGACGGAGCAGGTACATCATACATTCCTCGGTGGTGCCCCATACGACGTACTTGAACACCTGGTTATTCTCTTCTTCGAGGTCCTATCATCAAGTATGAGCATATCTTCCATAGGATTGGAGTCGTCTGAGGGACTTACCGGTGTCTTCTGTGTTAAACTCATGGAGAGCTCATCGGCCATTCCCATGAGCTGCGCATATGCAACGTCAGCCAGGGGCAAACCCCTGCGAAGCTGCTCCCGTCGGAGCTCGCGCATTTTGTTCATGCTCTCTTTGTTGTGGCTGGCAAGAACTAAACCGATCTTTGGCGCATTGGGGTTGTCGATATGCTGCGTGGCCAGCATAACGGCCGCATCATCGAATGCCTTATCGGTGTCTGCCTTGGTATCGTGGATTAAGTGACGGGGGTCACTGTGGATGTACGCGCCGCGGACCAATTTAACACCCAAGTTAAATTTGCCCTCTTGCGCCATCCGAAGGTGCGAGGCCAACGTCGCAGTCGATTCTTTCAAATACCTGTGACATTGTTAGCAACGGAGGTCGACGAGAGGAAGATCGAGGCAACATACATTTGGTAAGTGTTATACACCACCGTTTGGCCGTCCTTGTTATATTTCTGCATAAGACTCATGGTCCAGGCGTCGATGCCGGCCTTTTGCGAGTAATGCTCGGCGTCAAACAAGAGTTTCACCCCTTGTTCCTTTGCATTGGCGCAAATCTGCTCCAATGCATCAGCCATCAATTGATCTGGGTTCTGCCCATTTTCTAGGGCGTGCACACAACCAATGCCCGCACCAGTGTACTTCACGGCGACATAATCTCCCTCGTGTGCATACTTGATGGTCTGCAGGGTTCCCTGGAGCCACTGCGCAACGTGTTCTTGGTGCAGTGCGTTAGAATCTGCTGTCCCACTTTGATAGTGCGAGTTCGTCAGATCTACTTCTCGTGCATATGCAAGGATCACCCCCCGATATCCCATCTCCCGGAGACCCTCGATGGTGCGGCGGATTTCAGCCTCTGTTCTTCCGGCACAGAATTGTGCATAGAACATGTGGTCGAGGAAGAATCGGAAGACGGGATTGCCCGTCAGTAGCTGGACGTTGCGGCGGAGCATGTCGGATGCGAGATCCATGATGCGCGGTCGGGACATGACGGTCTGGAGCATGATGCTTCGAAGAAGGGAGGTGGTGGGCATCTTAGCCAACGCACGTTGAGGTGGTGCAGGAGCAGGACTGCTCAGGGCCGCAGCGGCGGCTTTGGTGGTCTCCCATGGCGTCTGTGTGAAGTTCTCCGGGGATTCCGAAGGTACGTGGAATGCTCGAACCCGGTGTGCTGATTGAATCAGGATGGAATTATGTCTAGAAATGGATTTTGAAGCCCGGTATACAGTTGATAGTCGGTGTGCCATATCTCAATGGGGTGATAATGTGGAAAGAAGGAAGAATTGTTGTTGTGGCGAAACAGTGACAACCGTCCTGGGGGGTGCTGTTTGAGTCAAGACATTTATATATGTCCCCTGGGGGTGAAGAAGGCCCAAGCTTTTTGCAGGTCGCGTGCGCGCTTCAGTCGCCATCACCATCACCGCAGCTCTCGTCAGTTCCACGAAGCCCCAGTTGGCACCCAAAAAGCAAGCAGTGACCCGGATGTAGTCGCTTGCGCGCGGGACCCCCCTGTCTCACAGCCAGCTTGGAAGCGACGGTTTCCGGGCGTATCCTGGAATCTCCGGGCTCACTCATGTGACTTGTCTCCATTTTCCTGACTAAGCTGCTTCCAGCCCACGACCTCAGATCTCCGAGTGCCGAGCGCGCCGGAGGTTGATACGAAGTGACGTCCAATCCGTCGGACCAACAAGCGAGCGCAGGACGAACAGGTTGTGTCAACTGACTGACGGACAGGCATGCTCTTGAGCCTCAGACAGACGTGTTTACCACTCCAACAGTTACTGCTGCTAGCCTGCTATGATTCTTCGGACTTCCTGCTGTTCCAAGCGGTGCAGCGCGTCCACGGAACGCATTTCCGACAGATACGTGGAACTGTCCGAACCCCACAGCTGATCGTTCAATTTTTTCTTCTCCCGGCGGTCTTGGGAAGTCTTGGAACCCAGCGGAAAGTGCCAATGATGCGCAAAGCTTGGGAGATATGCTTAAATTAGCCTTTTGCCTGGGCGTTGCGCCGAATCAGGAACGCTCAGAGGACCACACTGGCTTGATACAAGTCGTCCAGGCCCAACCGCGCGCGTCACTTGATGTAACTGTACTATTGTCTAGATTATTGATTTGGTGCGACGAGATGACAATTGACAGTTGGAGGCCAAACGGCTTAGCACAGGCGTAAGACATTGGCATTGGAATGATGAATGCAATATAGGGAGTACGAGTCGCTCGGCGTTTAAGCAGACACGTAAACGTAAGAAGAATTGAGCGCAAACGGCCGAGACAAAAGTCTTGATTCTGAAATTGCGGAGAGACGATGGCCGAGCTCGGCATCTCCTCGTGTTTAGCCACGGGAACACGGGAAATTTATCATCGTCATCCCTCTCGACAACTCCAACTAATAACACCAACTGTTAAGGATGTAACACCTCCGCACGCGGCCTAGAATTTTGTTTCCTTTTTTTCTCTTTTTATCTTAAAGGAGGAGATTATTTCTCGTGGTCGATCGAAGGAAGACTCTAAAAAGGAAGATGCTGGTCCTCCGCGAATCGGATGTGCTTCCCATTCTCAAAGGCTTAACGCGTGACCGCTGCCGGCGTCTGCTCCAAACGCTTTGGGACACACTCGCAGATTACTCGCAGCAGCAGCGGCAAGATGATGAGCGAACAGGAGCAGACGGAAAGGGGAAGGGGGAGAAAGGAGAGAAGAAAAAGAAGAGATTGATCCACCAACCAATGCGTGAAACCATCGTGACGGCCGCACAGCACGCAACGCTGTTCATGCCTGCGTCTGACACGACGACAACGACGGGCATCAAGATCGTGACGTTGCCTGGTGATGGCGGGCCGCCGCGGGGTGCGATTAATATCTTCGACCCGCGGGGCGGGTTGGAGGGGGTGATTAATGCGGAGGAGATTACGGCGTTTCGGACGGCGTTGGCGAGTATGATTCCGTTTGAGCAGTTTCGACTACGGGGGACAAGCCAACGTGAGGAAGATGATGCTAAGAAGGGAATGAGGGTGGTGGTGTTTGGGGCGGGGAAGCAGGCGGAGTGGCATGTGCGATTGGCGCTGCTGCTGGCGGGAGAAGAAGGGATTTCAGGCGTGACGGTGGTGAATCGCGGGAGCAGAGGATTGGAGAAACTACGGGGAGAACTAGAGGGGGATATGCGGACGATGTATCCGCGAGTGACGATGGAATATGTTGCGAGGGACTCTCCCGATTTTACAGCGGAGAAGTTGGAGAAGGCAGTGGTTGCGGCGGATGCGATCTTTTGCTGCACGCCATCGACGGAGCCATTGTTCCCTGGTAGCTGGCTGGAGACAGAGACGCAGAAGCAGAAGCAGCGGTTTATCTCGCTGATCGGGTCATACAAGCCGCATATGCAAGAGGTGGATGCGGCGACGCTGCTGTCGGGGCATGAGGGAGTGGTGCTGGTCGATTCTACTGAGGCGTGTCTGGCGGAGGCGGGCGAGCTGATTCAGGCGGGAGTGACGGCGGAGCAGCTCGTGGAGATTGGGGCATTACGATCTGATAGTGATGGGGTGAGTGCGAAGGTGTTTGAGTCCGGTCACAATGTGGTGTTCAAGTGTGTTGGTATGGGGATTATGGATGTGGTGATGGGCCGGGAGCTGCTTGGGCTGGCACGGGAGCAGCAGGCTGGGGTGACGATTGATGCCTTTTAGCATTCTAGCGTGTTCACGATGAGATGAGATGAGTTGATATACAGATATGAAGTACAGAGCACAGCCAGCATAATGTTGTTGTACTTCTGGAGGCGTGCAGCATCGTGAGATGAGAGATATCTCTCAATCAGGCAATGAGCGAGGTGGTGAGATTGACTGGGATGCAACAGATGCAAGGATCGTTGCTTGGCCACGCTCCTGCCGGGTACGCCCTGGTCGCTGCGATAGAAATTGCGGAGGCGACGACGCCATGCAGCGACAAGATGCCACCATTCGTCAGACTGCATAGATGGTGGCAGTCTTCTCCGTATTTCTACCAACGTATGGCCTGGAAGTAGTGAATCGGGGAAGATCACAGCAGCACTGAATGAACACTTGCAGTTGAACAGTTCGCAATCAGGATTCTGCATAGGACGGGAAGCGAGGAATGACGGGATTATACAGCGCATTGTACGTAGTTATACCATGGGATAGATGCTACCCATGCAATCCAGAGGGATGGAACAAAAGCTGGTACCGACTGCGCGCTTCTCCCTGTCTGCTGTTGTCTGTCTGCTGTCGTCGTGAAGCATCCCGTTGAATATCCCATGTGCTGCCCCGAGACCTAGACCGGGCTCTAGTCCGGATGCGGCTAGTGCGGGCTGGCTTCCCCAGATCGAGACTGCGCGTTAGTCAGCCGCTGCAGCGGTCATGTGAGGGACCCCCGAGGGCTCACGAACGGCAGCGACGAAGTCCATCGCTCCTGCCCTCGCTCTGCGGCGGCGCAAGCCATCGCAACCTCACTTCATCTCATCTCGTCTCGCTTCTCGTCTTCTCGTCTTTTCTCTCTCTCTTCAACCTCAGCAATTGACATTTTCTCCGCTCTCTAACTGTGCAAAACCCGTCTGTCACTCGCCCGTGAATGTCGTACCCCCTCCCCCTCAGGCAATGCCCTTCTCCCCGATCGATGTTCCCGCCCTCGCTTTGATGACAATCGCTATCCTGCCACACCCGCCGCTTTCCTCGCCCGCGCCGCTGCACCTCTGCCATGTCCACGGCCTCGCAGCCTGCAAAGGTACATAAACGGGCTTATCAGGTAGGTTCCTTGTTTCTTATTGTTTGACGTCCCCGAACCAAGAAAAGTAAAATAGAAACAAAAAAAAAAGAAATCAAGAAACGTTTGGATGTGCAGCCGGTTAACTCGTACACTTTCTCACCTACCCCTCTAGGCCTGTATTCCGTGTCGAGAGCGTAGAGTGCGCTGTGATCTGGGCTCCGTCGATCAGCCGCATCAGGGTCCTTGCGGGCGATGTCGACGTGAACGCAAGTTCTGCCATTTTTCTGCCACTCGCGGCAAGAAGAAAACTTCCAACGCGTCCCTCCCTCCTGAGCAGTTTGCCCAACTAGTTGCTCCTGATGGCACTCCTCTTACCGCCCTACAAGTCTCGAACAACCTCAATAACACGCACCCTGATGGTCCGCCGCCAGGGAGTGCGGGGAATGCCGGTAATGCTCTTCCCGCGATCAAGACCGCCGCATTGCCCAATCACTTGATATCTACTGATACACCGCGCTCTGCTTCTTCAGGTGGTGACAAAACTGCTGCCACATTGCTGCGCGATGCGGCCTATACCTCCCACGATGCCTTGAATCTGCTCTGGGAGGCTGGCCGTCACAGTGAGCGCGTCACCGGCCATCACCATGACGCCAGCTCCGCCCGACTCAGAGCCTCGGCTGATGAGAACACGCGACCCTCTGCGCCGTCCAGCAACAATGGAAGCACCACCAGTGTTGCCCTCCAACCGTGGTCGAATCTGCGGTTTGTTCGCACAGGACTCTTCACTGCTGAAGAGGCCTTGGACTTGTTCAACTACTTTCACCGGTATCTGGCCCCGTTCACTCCCATCTCTTCCACTGCCTACCAGGATCCGTCCATGCACGCCAAACTCCTGGAAGAAGAACCTATTTTGGCCATCACCATCCTCATGCTGGCATCACGATATATGAAGTTCTCTGGCGCAGGTGCCGTGTCGCGATGTTACATGGTGCATGAACGCCTCTGGCAACATTTGCAAGGCATGATTGCACGTATGATCTTTGGCCAGGAGCAATTTAGCGGCGCCACACATGACAACGGAACCGCTGCGGAACCGGTACATGCTCAGCTCCCCGAATCCGCTCTGGCTGGTTCAAGTTTCGGGAGTCTGCGAACCCTGGGGACTTGCGAGGCCTTACTCCTCCTCTCCGAATGGCATCCACGCTCACTGCACGTTCCAGCTGGCGATGACGGCGATAGCATAGTCGTTAGGGACGACGTGCGACGGACAAGAGTAAGCACGGCCGGAATAGGTGGCCGTATCCGGATAGATTGGCTCGAACCCGTCTGGAGGTCTGATCGCATGTGCTGGTCGATGCTGGGAAATGCATTGGCCTTAGCCGTGGAACTAGGGATTTTTGACGAGTACGACAACACGACTATTGGTGCAAGAGAGTCTCGACGTGATATCTGGAACAATCCACAGTCAAGCCAGCGGGCGTACCTGGTACAGCACCTACTTTGGGTATATTTAACCCAGACGTCGGGAAGATTGGGTGAGTGATGCCCACACGAATGCACGGCATTGGCTGGGATTAACACTGCGTAGGCTGGAAGAATTTGACCAATGTGTCCGTAATCGATCATGATGCAAGCGTAAAACACGGTGACACCATCCGCTGCTGGGTTGGCGTTGCATCTTTGATGAAGAGAGGCAACGAACTTCTATTTCCCTCGCGAGATAGGACTATTGACATCATAAAAAGCGGTGAATACATCAAGACTTTGCGCCTTCTTAATCCGCTCCTGCAAGATTGGCAGCTCGAATTCAACCGTGCCAAGTGTGGGTTCTATCTTTGTCTTGGTCTACTATCATCATACACTGACAACCATTCTAGTATCGAAGCAGATGAGGTCGATTCTTGCCATAGAGTTTGGGTATGTTCGTGTTTATATCAATAGTGTAGCTCTTCAAGCGGTCGTCGACCACTATAATCGTTCTGGCAAAGAAGGTGTCTCGATGCCTCTCTCTGCATTATTGAATCCTTATGAAGGAAACAAGGAATACTTCATGGAGGTCGTCAATGGTGCCAGGGCAATGCTGCAGGTAGTCGTGGACGAACTTCTTCCTGAAAATCGACTCAAACATGTTCCAGTGAGAACCTACTCGAGAATACTCGCTGGCGCAATGTTTTGCCTCAAGGTTGGTCCTCCTTGGACGATTGATAAGACCTCTGCCTAACATAAGTGTCTAGGCCTATGCTCTCGGAGCAAAGGATCGCGAAACAGCAGTCTCACTCAATCTCGTCGAACGAACTGCAGAGGCCCTGTGCACTTGTGTCGTGGACGATGTCCATTTGAGCAACCGATTCGGGGAGCTCCTTCAGGCGCTTGCAACGAGTCTTCACACACGGGTAGTAACGATGCCCGCGAGCGAACAGTCGTTTAGCGGTCAAGTCACGCCTAACAATGGCCACGTACCACGCCCACCATTTGAGATTCACGAAAGTATGCCTCCCGAGATCAAACCAATAGTATCCGAATCATTTGAGCGCTCGATGCCTCCGTCAATGCATATGACGCAACCACTCACCAGTGCCGAATATGACCCCCGTTACGCTACCAGCATCGCCAGCTCTGCGCCAGACACGTCAGTCTACATGCCGATGAATGTGATCCCAGATCAACATGCATTCCAGCATGATCCGTTGATATCCTTTGCCGGCTTGGGATCCAATCAGTTGGGATGGTCTGGTGGCCAAGACTTTTTCGACATGCTCGGTCCGTTGCTCGATGTCCAGTATGAACAGTACCGGTGAATATACCACGGTGTCCAACGTTTTTCCTTTCCCAACACCTTTTCTGAAGTGCTACCGATTAGCGATTTGGGCACGCGGCGTGAAGGCTCAACAGAACAGAATCTGACACTGATTTTCTTCCTTTTCGCAATTGACGATGTCCTGCATATTACTTTCCGCACTTCATATATACCCCCTGCCTCTAGTGAGTTTTGTGAACTCATTATAACCACATTTTCCTAATGACCATGTGTATGGACGACGGATATTATGACTCCCTGTTCAAATCTGCTCTCATATTTGAAGCTGGGGGGCCTCAAGAGTACTCTTATCCGCATCCTCCTAAGAACGCTGTCATCTCGATACCCTCACGCACCGCACTGCGAATATGCGCACACACTCCCGGAGGTGATATTCCAGGCGTTGATCTGCCGCGTCAGTCGTTTTCTGCGGCCACACTATTTGAATGCAAATGTTTTAGATGTTTCGCAACGACACATCACCCTTTTCCCGATCGCTTGGGAAAGATGTGTTTCTGCGCTGTATATAATAGCACCAATCGATTTCTTCTAATTTTCCATTTTGCTTTTTGGTCTCGAGTTTATAGTCGTTAGCTCGTCAGTCTGGGTCCAGCAGGTGTTGGAATCGAAGATATGTTGGGACGATACAAAGCGAGCTTCGTGCTGCTTGAGGCGATCCCAGATTCCAAAGAAGGTCCAGGCCCTGAGAAGAACCTTTTTGCCAAAGTTAGTTCTTCCCTCGATGCAGCCGGGAGCACAGACGGTACCACTGCGCTTGCTGAGGTAAACATGACGCTGATGTCCTCACCTGGTCTATGACGCTGAGGCAATCTAACGAAGTATTTTCTATGTTAAAAGTCTCATTGCTCCTTTGACACCATACTCAAATGCCGGCTAATGAAAAACATTTTGGACATCCGACTCCCTGGGTTGAGATGAAGAATTGTCGAGATGGGATAATCGATTAAGAGAACGATGCCTTCACATGGCAGGCAGAACAGATATGAACGCGCCAGGTGCTCCGCCTTCAATATCGTCAGTCCGCCTTCGTCTCAATCTTCCAAGCCCACCACAACATGTTAGCCCACCTCATATCGAATTACGTCGTCGTACCATAGCTACGCCACCAGTCGTCCCGCCGCTGCCTCCCGTGCCTGATGTTGACATTCCAACAGTGCCGGAAGAAGACCAAACCTCGGGTATTCGCACTCCCCCCGCTCAGCCGGAGGTGACAGACGTCTCTTGGCCTGACCACCCCCTTCCGCAGGAGATACTGCCTCCCGAGTCCAACACATACCGTAGTGATGAAGCCGGGGAGACGGTAGCAGTTTCGAGGCTTGTTGCAGAGGATCCAAGTGTCCAACCTAATGATTCCCTTCCATTAGATCCGGCAATATACAAACTACACGTGCAGCAACAGTTGACACGGGAGCATCCTGGCGTGGTGTCTGAAGACTCCATTGGGTACCTTGATGGTCACGGTTATGTGGTCGAGTGGAAACAACATCCGGAAGACGAAAACCGCGCCGCTCCAGAAAGCCGCGGAGAAGCTACATATTTCACGGCGGTGGCACTGGTTGCTCTTGCGGCCGGGAACTACAACCAAGACGCATGGGAAGCCGAGTCGGCCAATGCCGCCATAAGTAGGTTTCTCGATGTCTTGTTAACAAAGAGTTGGGGCAATAAGGATTCCAGTGGGCAATTGCATCCAATACGGCACCCTGACTGGGTTGAAGTCGCACCTGATGGGACGCGTCGCAATCGGCCATTGACGAAAGATTCATTTGGACAGATTGTCCTGGGCTGTTACTATGCGTACAAATGCCCGAACAGCTCTGGTGAAGTGCGAAGGAAGGCGCAGGAACTCCTGGACAAGTGGATCGATTACCTCGACCGACACAAGTGGCTGCTGCACTCTAACTACATTCCTAATGAGTTTTCCTCGCATGTCATTCACCCGGATCCGCCTGGGTCCAAGTCGAAAACGGTGTTTGACAACCTCGTCGATGAGCACGGCAACCCCATCACCGCGTTGGGCGCTGAGAGTTTCGCTCTGACCCCTCCGGAGCTATTCGCATTGAAAAACTGCGCTGAAGCCATCGGAAGTAACCACCAAGTCATAGAACCTACCATTGGTTTCTTTATATCGTTTGGGCAGGGCCCAGTTGCGCACTGGCAAGATGTGATCGAGCCCGTTGTGGTGGAGGCCGGGAAGGCGATGGATTGGTTGTTTGACCGGTTGGTGTATCAACGGAACTACAGTTTTCATGTCATCCCTGGGTGGAAGGAATCGTTGATCAAGGGGACGCTTGCGATCAGCCCGTTTGGTCCGACTTTGACGAAGGCAGCTGCCAGGGAGAGTTTTGAATGGCAAGTACGAAACTATTTGCTTAGCATCCTCCCTGATCCCACTCTGAGTACGAGTTACGAGGCCGGGCTGGCGGAATTGGCTGCAAAATTTGCCACGGTCGATGACAGTGCGTTGTATGGAGTTCCTTTTGTTGGAATATTTTACGAGCTCATAAAGCAACTTTGTCCCTGGTTTGGCGACAATCTGCTCGTTGAATATCTTTGGTTTGCCTCGGCGATATCCGCTTACATGGGACGCCTCCCTGGTCTGAAGCTCGATTCAGATTCGCCAAACATTGGGTATTTCTTTTGGACGGTGCTTGCTGAGATGGAAGCTCAGCCAGTGCTGGTTCCGTTGTTGAAACCTTTGGTCAAACAGTTGTTTGATTATCTTGCGAGCGAGAAAGACAATCCGAATACACTATGGGCATGGCTTGCGGGTCGTAACACGGTTGTGCAGGAGCATATGACACGATTCGAGTCTGTTACTCCTCAGAACTGGGTACAGTATGCTTACTCGTCCAGTGATTACAACAAATGGGTCACAGAAGAAGTATATATTAAAGACAAGGGCCCACTTCCATCTTCTAGGGTCGATTATCTCGTCCTGCAGGGCCTACGTGAGAAGGGACACCCCAAGCCGTGGTCAGTCAATATAAGCATGAGGACCTTTACTGATGCGTGTTCCAAGGCCCTGGAAGCATATATCAAGAGTATACGTGATAAGGTTCTTGCTGGGGGTTTTGAGCAACAATATATCGATGCGCTCGGCAACACGATCGTTGAACATATTCCTTTGAGTGGCCCGATTGTCCGAACTATCCGTTTTCTTAATGGGGAAAAAGTTAACTTGATATACCAAACCTACGGGGCAGTTGAAAGGTGGCATGTTTTGAGCTCAGACACGCTGAAGGATGTGAGGAAGTGGAGGAAGATGGCTGGAGATGGGATTGCGCATGCGCGCGACCTTGACGAACTCCAAGTTCTGGACCCTAATAACGTCTTTCGTGTATGGCGATGGATAGAGTCTGACGGTCTCCTCGAATTTAACGAGTACCTAGTAAGATGGGCGAGGGGTTTCGATGTCGGAACTAGTGACGCTATCCGGAAGCTCACGCTGCTCCGGGACGTCAACGACCACTTGTTGCAGTGGAAGTATGCGGAGAATGCGCTGCAGAAATTTACCGAATGGAGCACATCGACGCTCGAAGGCTGGGCAGGATTCAAAGACTGTATCGAACACAGGGTGCGATTCCCAGGAGGGAATTTGCGGCAATGGAGGTTCCATCCCCAGGGAAGCCTTGCGGTTCATAGGCTATGGGATAAATCAGTGGGGGACATGGAGCCTGTGGTTGAAGAATTAGTAATGGTACGCATTTCATCTCTGCTACTTCCCAAATCCTTGCACTAAACAACGTACTACTATCAATAGGCCGCCTTTCGCGAACTTGACGGAGAACTCGATATCAGTCACTGGGCCAAGGGCGCGCTCAAAATCCGACAGTTCTGGTGGTCTTCAGGGCCAATGGGCCTCCCCATTCCAGGCGACAAAGTGTTCCAGGTACGATCGCTGGAAGGCGTGTTGGAAGAATGGGAACTCGATGCCGACGATGTATTCATCATGTATCGCATTTGGGCAGCGTCCACCGCCGACGGCGTCGCCGAGGCAAAAGATCTAGTCAAAAGCATAGAGAAACAAGGCACGCGTTTCATTCAGAAGACGTTCAAAGATGGCGAGGTTGTTGCTAAGCAGGTTGTGGATGCGGTGGGCGATGTGATTAGTGATGTCGGGGAAGCAGTGGGTGATGCTGTTGGTGATGTTGGGGAAGCCGTGGGCAATGTGGTTGGTGATGTTGGAGGTGCTATTAGGGATGCGGTGGGTTCTATCGGACGTATTCGATTTTGAGTGGGCAGGGACATCAAATTGGCAACCACCCTCTGAATTCGAATTCAGGGGTTTGCCTGTTAGTATTGAGAAAGCGTGGTCCAGGATGGCCATGGCTTATTTGGTGACAGTTATATTCCCTTCTCTGAAGCGATCTCGACACTCTAGTTGGTTCACTAAGAAATCCAACTCAGTCGATGACTCGATTATAACTCGAAGGACGCGATACGTGATGGAACTCTGGCTTCTCCTTTAGATCCGGCATATAAAGAACGAAGAGCATTATTCCTTCGAGCCATACCAACCGTCCTGGATTGTCCAAATCAAGGTCCCTACTCCGAGAGCGGACGAACCGATATTTCGAGCTCTATACCTGCTTTCTCATATGCAGTTCTCACCAAAGTTGGGGGTTCTTCGAAAATGGGACCGGCGGTGTATTTCGTGGGACAAGTACGCTTGTGAACCTCTGCCAATTCCAGGTGTAAGAGGTACTTCAGATGCGTTGTTTTGTGCTCTGCAACCTCAATGAGCCAGGTGAGGTTTTCGTCGTGGTATGAATGAACAGGCGACGACGTGTCGGGGACCTCGTGCTCGTAGACTTCGAGGGCTGAAGTGCCTTCCGAAAATATCAGCTATACGGGAATTAGTTACGGTTAACTAGCGGCGGTTGAACGGTGTATAAAACGGCTTTCGTTAGGGAACTTCGCACCTTGAGCGTTTCCAACGCGGGTGGCAAACGGGTGTAGAGCCCTTTACGGAGAGCTGGATTGTTTCTTTCTTCCTTATAGAAGAGACAGTTGCTAGTGATTTGGAGTTTTTTCAGCTTCCGCAAGCCGCTCAGGTTCATACGCGCGTCGTCTATCCCGTAGTATGAGTCGGGCGAAAGGGCATCCGAGTTGCAAAATAACCTGAGGATTTCCAGTGAGCTGCCTCGGGAGTTCAAAATGTCAGACAGCGATTGTAGCGGAACTCGCGGGTCATCCATTCCACCATAATAACACCCTGTTTGAACCAAAAGCTTCTTCAAGTTTGGACAGCCAGACAGCAAGATATCGAGCTGGGAATCATACCCAGAGACAAGATGAATCTTGAGCAGTTTAAGTGTACTTTCTCGCTCAAAGGGTGTCAGAATCATCTCATCATTTTCCAATCGACGCAGATCCTGCCACATAATAAATGTCTTTATGCACGGAAGCTGTGCAAATCTCTTGACATGGTCAAAAGTGAATTGGCTCTGATTTATCTCCACGTGTTGCAGTCCTTGCAACGGGTTTCTCTCAAACAGCCTGTCGAAATCCACACGGTCATACATGACTGACAGTATGAGAGTCTCGAGCGATTCACATTTTGCGAGGATCTCTTCCACGAAGTCGTTTTTGTCGCACCATTAGATTCTGATATATCGCAGGTACGCTGTTGATGTCGGGTCCGCGGTGATAGCGCGGTTGAACGAATCTAACTTGAAGGTGCGGAGGGATACGTTGCGGTAAAGTAGCTTTCGGGCTACTGTTCTGAAGCTCTTGTTCACGCATGCAAGATTCACCAGGTCTGTGGGGTTGAGAGTATTGTCGGAGAGGATGTAGTAGATGATATTAGGGGGAAGGGCCGTCAAGGGCATTGTAGATATCCGAGATTTGCTGTCCTATAGGGTATCTAAAGGGGTATGTATGCAGGATATTAAAAAACCGTGGACTTCTCAGTCTCCAGAACAGGTTATGTTCCAGAGATTTGTGACCTGGGTAAGTGGCCTGTCCTCACCCTAGCATGCATTGAGGCCCAGGGATTCGACTGTGAGCCCGAGGTGCATAACTAACTGCTGCGTAATTACTACAGTGGTTCAGCGAAACGAAAGTGAACTCGATCCACGCATTCTGGAATGCAACCTGGCGTTGTTCAGATATCGAGACGGTCGTCTGCGTGCAGAGCTAGTTAGGTAGCTAGTTAAGTTTTTCCGATCCGCCAGGTGATTTATCAGGGGCGGCTCCTCAATCCTTCGTTACGTTACTCGGAACATTCCATCGCTTTGTGTGTAGGGACCCGGATAGCCCGAATGCCATGAGATCCGGTAACTGCGGAAGAAATTCTACGGTGGTTCCGTTTATTGACAGTTTCTTAGTGAGCTTCTTGTTAGCAAGCCCCAAGACACAACGCTTTTCTTTGCTCGCGTGCGGTTCTCCCACGCCTATCGAAGCCCGGCCATCAAGATAACAGTGATCGCTGTTGTCATGGCATCTCCTTTTCCCTTGGCTGGTTGCAAAATTCAGGAGGCCTCGAACCCAGCTTTTGGATGCTATACATTCCGCCCTAGTCATCAGTAAACAGCAAGGCGTGGCTTTAACGCGAGTTCATGAATCTGCTGTGCTAAGTATGGCCGCGGAGTGTCTGTAGCTGAGGCGAGAAATGCAACAATTATTCAACAGAGAGCAAGGATACGCGTGCCCACGGTTTTTGATGCATGGGAAGAGCGCTCTGACGGATGGCATGGCATGGTAAAAGTGGTGGGTTACGTTTTTGATGAAGTTTATCAACGGTGACACCTTGTCTGACATCTGGCCTACACTCACCAACGAGGTCCGGTCCTCCATCTGTGCCCAAATTGCCGATTGTCTTCGTGCAATTCATAACGTCGAGGTGGAAACACCCGGGCCAGTGGGCGGTGGCGTCTCGATTGGACCGCTCTTTACTGATTACGGGGCTGGGCCATGTATGAATGTTTAGGACATGGAATATTGGTTCGATAAGCGTCTCCAAGTGTGCAAAGACTTCAAGGTTGCTGCTTCTGACCAGCCTGGATTCTCTGGCAAATTCCGCAAGTTGGTTATGTGCCATCTGGACGTCGCCCCTCGCAACATAATACTTGATGGAGATGGAAAGATTTGGCTACTCGACTGGGCCCATGCGGGTGGATATCCTGCGCTATTTGAAACAGCCGCGCGCTCCTGAGGATTGGCGATCCCTCATTTACACAAGGACTATTGAAATATATGGATGACTACCAAGAGGAAGCGAAGAATTGCTACAGATTGGTTTTGCTTTGTCGACGGGGGCGTCGACCAAACCATCTGATCATGTATCGTAGAGACATGAACGAAGAGGGCACAGGCTGCCCCTCGGAAGACCAGACTAGCGAATCGACGTGTGGTGCGAAGTAGGGGGATAGAATTTGCAAACACAAAGCTATGGAGTCACAGCACCGCCACAGCCACGAAGTACGTACCCCTTGATCCCCATTAATCCCATGCCTTAAGGTCCGTCCGAATTTCGACCACTATTATATGTGCAGTACATACGGAGTGTCTCAACCAGAGGTGTTCATCACCCCAGACTTTATAGCGCGGAATTCTGAATACTAAGATCGTTGAACTGAAAGCTTGAGCACGCCTTCATGTAGGGGTTGTTTAGGCCTGCTATACCAGTCGATAGGCATTTGCGGGCTAGCGAGTGCCTAAACTGAAGGGCTCAATATCGTTCTGTTGCTGTATGTAACACAGTACTGCGTTATTATCAGTCATAACCAAGGTTATTAGTGATGAACACTTCTGGTTGAGACCTCCGTACTGTACAGTACCTTTGACCGCAACCACGGCAAGAGGAGATACCCGAGAGGACATAATATCATGAGATGCTGCGCCATGAGGAGGCTGCTCGACGTCAAAGAGCGGCGGCAAAGAAACTTACTAAATGCGTGAATCTCTGGGGTATCAAAGTTCTGGGGAACTGTCTTCGTTCCCGACTTCCTTGCACGTCAGAGTCGCCCCTATAAATAAAGGCATAGATATCTTGGGAGCGAGTCCGCTTTTACGCAAGTGAAAGATGCCAGCTTCGCTCCGTGTAACGAGCGAGCATGAAAGCTGAGTGCACAGCTACCAGCGATTGAAACAACTTCATTATTGCCCCAATTCATTCATCAACATCGCATCAACTGCGCCGCCCAACATACCGCCCATCGCGCACCAGAAGTGCATCAATGCGATGTGGTTTGTGAAGACTGCGGGGAAACAGATCTATCGCTTCTGGAAGCCTAAGGGGTTGATGCGAACCACCTGGCAACAAAACAAACGCCAGATATAACCGTCGAAATTCGAATACGTTCCGTTCTCACTGGTTCCATCAACCGGGTGGATCTGGCCCTGATCAAGGAATGCATATAAAGCACACCACAGTTCAACTCTTGCGGAGTTTAGTCCGCAGCCCGCGATTAATGAATCCGAGTGTCTATCAACTTCTTGCGTCTGCGAGCCTGGATCCAAACGATGCACCGGACGAGAGGCGAACACCACTGTATTGTATATGGCTGTTTTGAGGCTCAATGCTCCCTGTCGCATGGCACCTTCTAGAAAGCGGTGCACAGATAAACTAAAGCATTCCTGGAGTTCTCCTCGATTGTCTATCTTGCGCTTGACCTTGACAAAGGATAGCAGAATATGTTGGGCTGTTTCTCGGTATGCAGACTGTACAGTACCAAGAACTTTACCCCTTGAAAGGGCAGCCGAATAGTCGATACAACTTATCACTGTAAATGCGTTATTAGAAGTTGCGCCGGCATCGATAGTCAGGAAGATTAAGTATTTGTTTCCTGGGATGAATCCCACTTCTTAAACCGCTCTTTTTTCCGGCGACCATCCTCACGTTGAAGTGATCAAGCGTCTCCGTGAATAGTCGCTGATGCTCAAACTAAGGATCCTGAAGGACCTCTAGTCTACTTCTCCAGAAAGCATACCAGGCTTCTTGAAAAGCGACGTAGCGGACACTGTTTCGCGGAGCCATATCACTTACCGAATTATCGCGTTGTGCTTATCTTCGTCCAGTGAACCCGGATACAATATCAAATTAAGGAGTGCCGACGATTGAAGAAGAATTTGCGTATCGCGGCGAGGGCCATGCACCATAGTCATGTAGACGCGGAGACTGCGCCTCGTGTCATAAACCTAGCCTATCGGCAGAGCTCAAAGAGAAGCTCAAGTTCGAGCACTGAGTTTGGGGGCTATAGCCCGTTGCATCCCCACAGTCGCAGAAGAAACAGACAGGAAGTCGGCTTGTAGAGTAAAAGAGGATTGACGGGTAATGATTCAGGCATAACACGGCTATCGCATAGTTATTGAATGCGCCTCAAGTGCGGTATACGGAGGCGCTGCCCGCATTGCAGATATAGCGCTTGGAGAAGTACTGTATACCCCAGGTTCTCGCGCAGCAGGACAACGTCGAATCTGCATGTCTTGGGAACAGGCCAGCTGTGCCCACAGTCAAGAGTCTGGGGTAATGTACTGTACTGCGGACTTGGCCATGAAGCAGAACGAGAAGAGGAACGCGGGGTATATGCAGAGATAGAAGGGTCTTTATGTATGCAGCAGCAGTCAGAGGACGGCGCTCAGGCGGCGCAGGAGTCTATACTGCAACTGCATCCTGAGCAGACTGGATATGGGTTATCTTATGTATCACTGAGAAGAGGGTCCCCCAAATTCCTGTTGAATGTAGACTGAGAGGATTTGTCTGCGGATATCCGAATAATATCAATTAGAAGAAGGGTCCCCTGAGTTCCCCACGTATGTACTGTACTGTACAGTACGTAGAAGGAGCGGATGGTATGTACAAATAACAAGAAACGGGAACGCAAAGCACTGAGCAACTTTGCTTGAAGCGAACGTCCTCAGATGAGCAACACCGTACTCCTCAATGCCGCTAGCGTTTACGCCGTAAAGGACTTGTATAGGCATTGATTGGCGATCAACGCCCCTGACTGACAAAGGATTCTGTCTCAATCTAACTGACGCCGGTGTCGTCTGGCTAGAACATGCAAGCGTCAAGAACCACATCCATGATCAGTAATAAGGAATGGAATGGAATGGAATATGGAATACTTAGCAGGAGTATGATATGTTTCACCCAAATCCTCTGACCGAGGCAGATAAGTACTGTGGTATTTCGATTCCGCAGCGCAAAGACAAGCATCGTCGCCAAGACGGCGTGCGGCTGACAAAAAACGTGCTTGAAGAAATAAAAAGATCTGGTGGCGTATTCGTATCCGGACCACACACAACGTCGGTTCGGGAGGGTTGTTCCGAGAAGTGATGGATGTCGGGAGTCGGAGGTCGGCGGTTTGGGGGTGCGAGACATCATCCGATTCTTTCTACCACAGATAGATGAGAGTCATGATCGGGATACGGACTCAGTGACCACAGTACAGTGCATATGTACTCCGTACATGAAGAAGATGCTCAGATCAAGATATCATCGACGCGATGAGTGAAGATCATCCAAAACCAGCATCACAACATGAGCACAGCTGCATAAAACAACGATGCATGCACGGTGCACTCTAACAAACCCCGACAAAGCGGACTGTGCCTCGGCATCTCGAGATATGCAGTGCACAAGGGGGGCAGTTATGCAAGCCATGACGACACGGCTTTGTTGTGTCGGCTTGGCAGGATCAGCGTCTATCAATGAGGACATAGAAAGTGCAGGAAGGAGCAGAGAGAAGAGACGCCGTGAGCACGACTTCAAGTATGTATGTAATGCAATGCTAACAGTGAGAATGTAGGCAATATCATTGCTCGCATAAAGAAAGAACCGGTTGAGAGAAACGACATATTTAGCAACACCCCGACGTCAAGCTCCGCCTACCAGACTTAAGCTCGCGCCACCCATCTCACCCTCTTCACCTCTCCCAGGATCAAACGGCACTCTCTTCTCAAATCTACTCCGATCCGCCCGGCCCAAAAAGCTTGGTCAGGGATCGGAGCCGTGGGTTGACTTCATCCATCCAGGGATCGTATCAGGGTCAAGGTCTTCCAGCTGCGTAAAAAATCTGCCTAGGCAAGACACTATTATTCCTGCTTGGTTTCGACTTTTTTCTCCTGGTTTCTCCGTTTATAATCATTGCATTCCCTCGTTTTGCCGTCGTTCAGATATATTGTCTTAATCTTATAATCAATCTTCTCTCGTTGTTATCTCGTTCTTATCAGATATAATACCTCTTCGTCTCTCGTTATCACGACAAGCGCAGACTCATCTTGATACCCTTTGAACCATACCACACAAACTCACCGGATCCCCAAGAAGTTCCCAAAGGTCTTATACACAAGAATCACGATACTCCCTCCTACTCCTATGCTCAGAAAGTAACGATATAACAACCATGGGCGGCGAAGACTCATCAGAACCCACCCGCATCCCCTACTGGCGTCAAGTCCTGCACCCCGGCGCCGTCACCCCCGCCGTCATCAACTACCCCTACACCGGCTCCGGGACCGACACCGATCCCTACGTCGTGGAATGGATCCCCAACGACCCCCGCAACCCTTTACTCTTCTCCACGCTCAAAAAATGGTGCATCACGCTCGTCGTGGCGATCGCGACGTTGGCCGTGGCGCTGATCTCGTCCGCGTACACGGGCGGCGCGAACCAGATCGTGCGCGAGTTCAACGTGAGCAGCATCGTGATGACGTTGGGGGTGTCGTTGTTCGTGCTCGGGTTTGCCATTGGGCCGTTGATCTGGGCGCCGATGAGCGAGCTGTTGGGGCGGCAGGTGCTGTTTTTTGGCACGTACATGGCGCTGACGGCGTTTAATGCGGGCGCGGCGGGCAGTAAGAATATCTGGACGTTGTTGATTATGCGGTTTTTCGCGGGCTCGTTTGGCTCGTCGCCGTTGACGAATGCGGGCGGGATTATTGCGGATATGTTTAGTGCGTCGCAGCGCGGGTTGGCGATGGGGTTGTTTTCGATTGCGCCGTTTTTGGGACCCGTGCTGGGCCCGATTATTGGCGGGTTTTTGGGGATGAATGCGGGCTGGCGGTGGGTGCAGGGGTTTCTGGCCATCTTCTCGGGCGTGCTGTGGATTGGGGGCACGCTGCTGGTGCCAGAGACGTATGCGCCTGTGCTCCTGCGGAAGAGAGCGAATACCCTCTCCAAGCTCACGGGCAAAGTGTACCGCAGCCGCATCGACGTCGAGCAGGGCAAGATCACTGCGGGCGAAGCCTTCGCCACGGCCCTGAGTCGACCCTGGGTCCTTCTGTTCCGCGAACCGATCGTCTTTTTGCTCTCGTTATACCTCGCCATCGTCTACGGCACACTCTACATGCTCTTCGGCGCCTTCCCTTTCGTCTACCAACACATCCGCGGCTGGAACGAAGGCATCGGCGGCCTCGCCTTCCTGGGCGTGCTGGTCGGCATGCTCATTGCCGCCGTGTACAACTTCTTCGACAACAATCGCCGGTACACGCCCGCGTCCATCGCGCATGGGGGGTTCGCACCGCCCGAACTGCGTCTGCCGCCGTCGATCGTGGGCGGCATCGCGATCCCCATCGGTCTGTTCTGGTTCGCGTGGACGAACGCGCCGTCAATTCACTGGCTCGCATCGATCGCGGCGGGCGTACCATTCGGATTCGGCATGGTCCTCGTCTTCCTGGGCGTGATGAACTACCTCATCGACTCGTACACGATCTACGCTGCGTCCGTGCTCGCGGCGAACTCGGTCCTCCGGTCCCTGTTCGGCGCGGCATTCCCGCTGTTCACGCGGTACATGTACCAAGACCTCGGGATCCATTGGGCGTCGAGCATACCGGCGTTTTTGGCGCTGGCGTGTGTCCCGTTTCCGTTTTTGTTTTATAAGTATGGGGATCGGATTAGGAAGAAGTGCAAGTTTGCGGGCGAGGCGGATGCGTTTATGAGGAGGTTGCAGCAGCAGGCGGCGGCTATGCAGCAGCAGCAACAACCACAAGAGACGGAGAAAGAAGTGGCGGACGACGCGTCCATCGCATCCACATCGTCAAAGGACATCGAGCTCGAGAAGCGCGGCCACACTCGTTCTGGATCCGGGTCCGACGCTGGGTCTGATGCTGGCTCTGGCTCGGGTTCGGTGGTGCTACATCCAATCTGCTCACTGACGCGGGCAGAGACGCATCGCACGCGGCTGTCGAGGTCGGGGTCGGTGTTGTCGAGGCCGGTGAGCGAGTATGAGGGGAATCCGTATGATATAGATCGGGCGAATACGAGGATGTCGATGGTGTCGGTGAAGAGTTGGCGGCAGTAATCAGTTCAGGGGGGGTTGAAAAGGGATGGCTGGTGGATAGTTGACTTATGATTTTGGCGTTGCTTTGGATTGAATGTTGAGATACCTCTGCTCTGCTCTGCTCGTTGAGCGATGTCATGTCCGTCGATGTCTGTATATAGTATAATATTGATTAATCTTATCAGATAATAATGACTATTGTCGTCAATAACCATTCTCAATAGATGTTCTCTTCACGCGCTACGATCCGAACAGCCTCCGATCTGAACGTCACTCTTCACCTTCACTCTCTTCACTCACTCACTCCTTCTCACTCACACCCCCCTTCGCTCCAATCATTCGCTCTTCGCAGTTTCTCAATACGAACATTCCATTCACTTTCCGCCCTCGCTTAGCTCTAGCGCGCCTCGCTGGCAATATAAATAGCACCCTTCGCTCCATCGTCCTTCATCTTTCCTTTCTTTCTTTCTTTTCTTCGGGCATGAGTCAACTACAACCACAATCACGATGTGATCATGAGTGGTCATGAGCATGATGGGTACCGTGATGTGATACGCATGTTCATGCACACGCTCATGGCTCGTCTTGATGTTACCTATACTGTATAAAGAGTATAACCTACTGTACTCTCTCTTACCTCCAGACATCACGGCCACATAACCTCACCGCACGGCAAGGCCAGGGAGCCCATCGCCATCGCCAGCTGGAATATCGTCTATGTACTGCACGGGTGGCCGCGGATTCCTTTCTCTTCTTCTTTTAATACTCCCTCCGTGCGGGAACGATCATGACCGTGACAAGACAAGACAAGACAAGACCATGGTCGTGAGATAACATGAACTCCACGAACGCGGATGCGGATGCTCCTCATGAGAACGAAAGATATCCACAGTGACTCCGACAAAGGTCCATTAATGGACAAGAGAACCAACGTCTCGTCTCGTCTCTGCCCGTGTTTGCTTCAAATATGATTGCGCTGCGGTGCGCGCTGCGGACACAATAAGACAATCATGATTCCTCGCCATTATCACGTTCTATCAACATAAAATATCAATAATACCACCTCTAATACATAAATAAGAACCCATCCCTACCCAGCCCTACCATCCGTCCGTCCGTGTCCGTCCGTCTCCTCCTCTTCTGCTGGCCCAGCGTCGCGGCGGCTTATGGGGGCCATTACTGGGAATACCGGGGTTTCGCATATCACTAAAAACAATAATAATAAGTCAGTTCACACATATTCACCAGCTACGTTCCGTCCCGGTCCACTGGTGTCAAGTCTACGTCGGTGTCGTGTCGGTGTCGATAACATAAGTCCCGAAAGTAATCCGGCGGCGTCCTTAATAACACTTACCAGACAGTTGTATCACCGGGATATAATATACCTTAATCGGCCTTCAACTGCGATATTAAGACATAATGTGTCTGCGTGCTTAAAAAGATGAAGAGTGTGGCAGACGACGCAGCCAACCCACCGGCTAAGGCTCCATCTTCCGTCTTGTGATGTGGCCTTAAATTCTGACGACATCAAGTGATAAAAATATCATCTAATAGGGCCAGTGTGTTGGGGTTGGTTAAGGATAAGCGAAATCCAACATCATGGCACACTTCGACAGGGCTGTGTTGGGCTGTGTGCGGTCTTAAGCAGGACGCAGGGTTCCTCCAACGACTCTGTTGATTCGGCCCTTCGATCTTCGTCGCGATAGGTCCGAGTCTGTTGCGTCAATCCGTGCCAAACGGGTGGGCTTGCGGTCTTAAGCAGGACAGAAGATATGTCCTGCGGTTCGGGTATTCAAGAGGCACTCGGTCTAGAAGCAGAACGCGCGGATCTGGATCTCCACGACAGTCTCAGAACTCGACGTGTATGAATACGAAAAGATCTGGCACGACCATCGAACTGACCACCAAATTTTCACCGTAAAGGGCGAGAGATGCTGAAAGAATGGCCAAGCGACATACCCTGCGCCAATCGCGTTACTAGCTCGCTCGCAGCCGCAAAAGATCTGAGATCTGAGGATCACTTTTGTCACTCTCATGTCGGCAGCGAAAGAAAGAAGTGACGTGAAGTGACGGTTGAAGAACAGAACAGAACAGTGCCCACGCCAACCTACCCTGTGCTTTGGGGATTCCAGATGGTCGCATCTTCCGTTTACTTTCAGGCCGCGCTCGCTCAGACCCGTGGTTTCGTTGTTGAAGACGGCTGTGCGTATTGCCGTTCGGGAAAAGGTCCGCTCGCTTCTTGCAGGACCGTCTGGGGTCCTAAAATTTCGAGACCATGTCGTTCGGGTCTTGTGGCAACTGTACCTGGTCCACGGACTCGTCCAAATTGTCATTGCCGTGATTAACCTGGTTCCGGACTACGAACAGGATCCCGTTCATGAACAAACTGCTACCAACGTTCCTGCGTCCGTTGCAAGCCCATGCCCAAGGTGAACTCCCGTCGTTTCCGTTTGGGTCGTCATGCGGCTCGCCGTCCTCATAAGAACTCCGGTCCCGAACTCAAAGCGTGGTGGAAGCAGCTCCAGCACTTATCGTGGAGATGAGACCGTCGAAGCTTACAAAGTTCTTCTTGAAGCTCGTGCTAACCTCGTTTATATGGCGAGGAAGCTTGAGGAAGCTCTCGAAATCTACCCCAGTTCGGCGGATGAGGATGTTAAAGCTGACTCGGGTGTCTGGGTGGATCATGACCATGCATTCGAGCCCACCTGCGACTCGTGGCTTGTGTGTGGTTTTGGGTATCATCAGAATCAGAATCAGAATCAGCGGGGATATATGTACGAAAAGACCGTTGGTCGGTACAGACAGATAACGGCGAGTTGCCGGGTTGGATAATGGACGTCATGATAAATGATCTAGGGGATAGGGGGTGTTCCACGGAGATTATGCAAATAGTTAACTAGAAGGATAACTACTTGTGATTCTCAACTGCCTTGGACAGCGTTTTTATTACTTGAATCATCAAGTAACCATGTATTGTAAATAGCAGAATAAAGTCAGTCAGTCAATGAGAGAAATCAGATATCCTCCCGTGCAGTGGACAACCGTGGGTATAAAGAAGAGAGCCACAGGGCTGAGCAGTGGCAAATGGCGATAAGATAAGCGGGGTTAACAGCTTACTAATGTCCGATAAGAGACTGGATTGGCGGGGCAACCTTGAGCCCGAGGGACGAACAGAACAGACAGCGGCAGTTGGTGCGGAATTACTCCTACTACTAAGTATTTCGTCTAGACCATCTCTACCCTACAGTACGACTACTATCCCTACTGTCCTGTACGATCGATCACGGACAAGGCCCTCTGCAGAAGCGATCCAAGTGCCTGTATTACTGTAGATCGGTACTGGGATGCTCGCCTGGCATCGGCTCGGCTTGCGCACCGACATGCAATAATTGGGTGGGCAGTCCGATGGTTTCGGCCGTGTAAGTTACTGGATTAGTAAGTTGACGAGGGGACGGAGCAGCGGAAACCATGGAATGAGGGGTGGGGAACGAACGAACCGGGCGGAGGGTGTGAGGAACAGGTAGGTAGCTGGTCTGTAGATACTGGATGGTGAGGCAGTCAGGGGAGTGTTCAGTGTCAGGGCAGTGGTGATGCGAGAGAGGTAGAGAGAGAGAGAGGAATGAACAGACTGACAGTAAGACCTGAGAGAGAGAGTACTGTATGTACAAGGATAGAAGGAAGGATAAGAAAGAGTGCGGATGAGGAAAGAGATAACCCCGGCTCAAACGGGCAGGTATACCATGCTACCCCACTCTCCCCCGCTCGAGCTTTGTCACACCCGCGTATAAAACTGCTCTCTCCCTTCTCCTCTCCTGACCTTTCTTTCTCCCTCACCTTACCTCTCTCTCTCCCTCTCTACCTCCCCTCCCATCATCTCACTCTCACTCATCACAATGGCTCTCTCTCAGAAGATCGAAACGCCCTCGTGCACCTACGAGCAGCCCCTCGGCTTGTAAGACACCCCTCAGATCTACTGGCTGACCTCCACTAACACTGCCAGGTTCATCAACAACGAATTCGTCAAAGGCGTCGACGGCAAGACCTTCGAGACCATCAACCCGCACAACGAAAAGCCCATCTGCTCCGTCCACGAAGCGACCGAAAAGGACGTCGACATCGCCGTCGCCGCCGCCCGCAAGGCGTTTGACGGCGAATGGCGCAAAGTCACGCCCAGCGCGCGCGGCCGCATGCTGACCAAGCTGGCGGATCTGTTCGAGGAACACTGCGACACGCTGGCGGCCATTGAGGCGCTGGACAATGGGAAAGCGGTGTCGATGGCCAAGGCGGACGTGGCGGGGTCGGCCGGGTGTTTGCGGTACTATGGTGGGTGGGCGGATAAGATTCATGGCAAGGTGATTGATACGGATCATGAGACGTTTACGTATACGCGCCATGAGCCCGTGGGCGTGTGCGGGCAGATTATTCCGTGGAATTTCCCGCTGTTGATGTTTGCGTGGAAGATTGCCCCCGCGCTGGCGACGGGGAATACGATCGTGATGAAGACGGCGGAGCAGACGCCGTTGAGTGCGTTGTATGTGGGCAACCTGATCAAGGAGGCTGGGTTCCCCGCGGGTGTGGTGAATATCATCTCCGGGTTCGGTCGTGTGGCCGGTGCGGCGATCTCGGCGCACATGGACGTCGACAAGGTGGCGTTTACGGGCTCGACGGCCGTGGGGCGACATATCATGCAGTCGGCGGCCAAGAGCAATCTGAAGAAGGTCACGCTCGAGCTCGGCGGCAAGTCGCCCAACATTGTCTTCAACGACGCGGACATCGACAACGCCATCTCCTGGGTGAATTTCGGCATCTACTTCAACCACGGCCAGTGCTGCTGCGCCGGTTCCCGCATCCTGGTGCAGGAGGGCATCTACGAGGAGTTCCTCGAGCGGTTCAAGCAGCGCGCCAGCCAGAACAAGGTCGGCGATCCGTTCCACCCGGAGACCTTCCAGGGACCACAGGTGTCGCAGTTGCAGTTTGATCGGATCATGGAGTACATTGACCAGGGGAAGAAGGCGGGTGCGAAGGTCGAGGTGGGCGGCGAACGACATGGGTCGGAGGGATATTATATCCAGCCAACGATCTTTAGCAATGTGCATGAGGAGATGAGTATTGTCAAGGAGGAGATTTTTGGGCCGGTGTGTTCGATTCAGAAGTTTAAGACGGAGGAGGATGCGGTTCGCATTGCGAACAGCACTAACTATGGTGCGTCTCACCCCTCAGGTCTGATATCATGTTTTCGAATACTGACGATGAGGATATAGGTCTCGCTGCCGCCGTGCACACGAAGGACCTGAACACCGCGCTCCGCGTGTCCAACGACGTCCGCGCCGGGTAAGTCCTCCATCTTTCAATATTGCCAATCTGGATACTGACAAGAGTAGAACCGTCTGGGTCAACTGCTACAACCTCATCTCCTACCAAGCTCCATTCGGTGGTTTCAAGGAGTCTGGTCTCGGCCGTGAGTTGGGTGGTAAGTTTCATCCTTTCAAGAGAGTTGTTTTTGAGGAGAGTAATGAAATGATACTGACGGACTTGATAGAATATGCGCTGGACAACTATACGCAGATCAAGACGGTGCGGATGCGTATGGGGGATGCGATGTTTGGTTAAATCAAAATTGAAAAATGAATCGATGATGGAATGGAATGGAATTTGTTAGAGTACCCTCTAGTTGCGATTAAATTAGCCAGCAACGGTTGTTATGATATGATATGATATTATGTCTGACGATGTCTGTTTCTTCCAATTCGTATCGTAGTGTGTTGTCATCATGGTCTATCAAAGAGCCATGACTGTCCTCTCTCAGCCACCAAGTGTATTTTTTTTTAAAGACCAAAAAAAAAAAAGTCGACCACCCTCTCTCCCCAATCCCCCCAACATCCACCCCCCTGTGTCCTCTGATCTCGCCATCCCCGAGTGAAAGCGCCTCTGCAGAATCATCTTCCCTCAAGCGTCACTTTCATTACTTAGCGCGCCACAGCCAATCGTGGATTCCTCGCACGAGTGTGGGAGAACAAAATCCGTATTTGCATACGGATTTGTCGCGACTCGGGGATTCGAACCAGGCACCGGTGGGTGTGTGGTTGCTGACGTAACCACGGGTTGGAAGGGAAGTGGGGAATGGGTGGTCTTCCTGTTGGGCCATGACAGCTAGTTAGAGAACTTTTCATTCGCTTTGGCTTTATAAAGGGCCTTTTTGCAATTTCGGCCACTCAACTCATCTCTCATCGAAGTTCAGAGCACCACGATCGATATTATTAATCATCAGAATCAGAATCAGAAAACCGTCCATCCACCCACCCACAGCACCACCACCGTCACCATCACCGACATCACCGCCACCCCTCCCAACTCCAGCACTCTCCACCACCGACACATCGCTATCCTCGCCTCGACCATCCATCTACTCTCCCCCCTTGCGAGCATCGCCGCTTTCAACCCTGGTAGGCCGTCGAGACTGTCGTGGTTGTTGTCGCGTTGGTAGGTGTGCAGTTCGTTTTTGGCGAGTTTGGTGGAGGCCCAGTGGCCCATTGTTGCGCGGTCTTGGAGGTAGGGGGTGGGAGTGGACGTGGACGTGGGAGTGGACGGGTCTGGGGAGGGAGGGAAGGAGAGGGCGAGGCGGGGGACGCCGTAGCCGCATGATGTTTGTACCTACAGTATCCCAACTCAGCATCACTCCATCGAAGTGTAAGTTAATAGGATGAGGATGTGAGAGAAGAATAGAAGACCTTAAAAACATCCATCCTCACCACCGCCCTCGCCCCCTCCACCACCCTCCCCTGCATCCCCATCCTCCGCACCATCTCCACAAACCTCTCCCGTTCCTGATACTCAATCACCTCCCCCACACAAAACAACCGCACAATCAACGGTCTCTCCCCAAACGAGCACAACATCACCGTCACCCGCCCATTCTCGCGGACATGGCTGATCGTCTCGTTCCCGGAGCCCGTGGCGTCGATGTATGCGATTTCGTTGGGACCGAGGATGCTAAGGCTGGACGAGGGAAGGCCTTTGGGGGAGAGGTTGATGTGGGTGCCGCGTAGGGGGGCGGAGGCGAGGAAGTAGACGGGTTGGGAGAGGATCCAGGATTGGAGGGAGGGGGGGATGGAGGGGTAGAATTTTACCATGGCGACTGTCTGTGAAGGTGAGGGTGAGGGTGATGCTGTGGGATGGATGGTGCGAGATGGGAGAGTGGGAGGTTATGATGAAGACGGAGAGGGGAGGGATGCCGAGCTCATCGCCGACGCCGGCAGCGAGAGGGCCTCGTGTTCATGTTATGCAGTGCCGGCGTTAGGAGATGCTGTCTTCCGTTCTAGAATACTACAGTATAATCAGTGCATAAGGTTATAGTTCTGTACCTGAACGTAGAGAGACCGTTCCCCGCACTATACTGATGAACAACGTCATGACTCCTTAAGGGCCACGGTCATCACATTAACATGACAGCAAGACAGATCTACTCGAACTGCATAAGTACAGTACTCATGACTGCCGAATACTATTCTGTATTTACTCTGCTCAATGCCGGTTCCACGAGCTACCCTGCATGCACTCCACGCACGGCACTGCCGAATAGCCTCGGACTAGCATACCGAATACTATCACAGATATATGTATAGAATGGCTCCGACTGATATCCCTCGCTGAACAAAATGAATCCATCCATGATCTCAATCACATCCGCATCTTAAACAGCCAAAGAAAGAAACAAACATGCCTCAGAAAAGACCCATCCGCATCGCCGGTAAGTTACTCACCCCTATTCATACCAACGACATACTAACAGACGTAGGAGCATCCGGCTCCGCCTCCGACCGCCGCCACGCCCTCTCCGCCTTCGCCCACCACCACCCGCTCGACCCGATCGACGTCATCATCTCCGATTACATGAGCGAGTATAACATGGCTGTATCTGCGGGGCGGCGCGTGGATCAGTCCACCACCACCACCTCGGGGCCAGCATCGAACGCGGAAAGTGGAGGTGGAGGTGGAGGAGGGGGACCGGCGTACGAACCCTCGTTCCTAGAAGCATTGGAGCCGGCGCTGGAAGATATCAAGCGGTATGGGATCAGGGTTGCGGTGAATGCCGGGGTGGCGGATGTGAAGGGGTTGGAGGGGGTTGTTGTTGATATGATTCGGAAGAAGGGGTTGGATTTGAAGGTATACATATCCCATACCCCTATCTAGTCAATGCAGAGGTGAGGTTGATGGGTGAATAGGTTGCCTGGATATCCGGCGACGAAGTCCTCCCCGCCGTACAAACCGCCATGGCATCTGGTACGTCGACGTTCAGAAACGTATATACCGGCCAGACGCTGGATGAGTGGCCGTTCGAGCCTATCTACGCGCAGGCGTATCTCGGCGGGTTAGGTATCGCCGCTGCATTTGCGAATGGTGCTGATATCGTCCTGTGCGGGCGTGTGTCGGATGCGTCTCCTGTCATCGGGGCGGCGGTGTGGTGGCATGGTTGGACGCGGACGGAGTTGGATAAACTCGCAAACGCGCTTGTCGCGGGCCATCTGATCGAGTGCAGCAATTATGTCTGCGGCGGGAACTTCACGGGCTTCAAGGACCTGGAACACACTGACGGCGGAGACGGCTGGGCAGATATCGGCTACCCGATCGCTGAAATCTCCTCCGCCGGCCACGTCGTGATCACGAAACAAAACTACTCCACCGGCGGCGCCGTGACGGTGCACACCTGCACCGCGCAACTGCTGTACGAGATCCAGGGCCCCGTATATTTCAACTCCGACGTCACCGCGCTCCTGTCCGACGTGCACTTTGAGCAGGTAGGAAGCAACCGCGTCGCCGTGCACGGCGTGCAATCCGCCCTGCCACCGCCGACGACGAAAGTCGGCATCACCGCGCGCGGCGGGTATCAGGCTGAAGTCAGCTATTTCCTCGTCGGTCTGGACATCCCCGCCAAAGCACGCATGCTGGAAGCACAAATCCGACGCGTCCTGGCCCCGTACTCGGATAAATATAGTGTGCTGCACTTCTCCGTCCTAGGTACATGTCCCGACGACCCGCAGGACCAGAACAGCGCGACAGCAACATTCCGCGTCCTCGCACAAGCACGCCGGGCGGAAGATTTAGCACCGACGAGATTCCTCCGTCAGGTCATCGACAATATCATGCAGAGCTATCCCGGCGCCACATTCCATCTCGATTTGCGACAGGGCTTCCCTAAACCGATCTTCGAGTACTACGTCACTCTCCTACCGCAAGTCGACGTACAGCACCGCGCTCATCTCCCCTTTCTCAACAACAAGGTCCTCGATATACCACCACCGCCCGAAACAAAAATATATCCCGCCCAACAACCCAACCAACCCATCACCGCATCACCGTCAGATATACTCCACGATTTCGGCCCGACGGTCCGCGCCCCGCTCGGCTCGATCGTGCACGCGCGCTCGGGCGACAAGGGATCGGACGCAAACTGCGGATTCTGGGTACGGCATGCAGACGAGTATGCGTGGTTACGCAGTTTATTAAGCGTACACAAAATCCAGCAGCTTTTGGGCCGGGAGTGGCGAGATGATGGGAGTATGAGTGTGGAGCGGTTTGAGTTAGGTAAATTGCATGGGGTGCATTTTTTGATGCGGAATTTGCTTGATAGGGGGGTGGGTGTGACGCGGACGGTGGATTTTTTGGGGAAGAATGTTGCGGAGTTTTTGAGGGCGAGGTGGGTTGATATTCCAATCAGGTTTTTGGATAGGGGGAGACTGTAGTCTGTGCAGTATAAACATTGAATGTATTGTACTGTAGAATCTTGCATTATGGGTATCTGGGATAATATGAAGATCTACCGCCTCCGCCGCGCACTCGGCATCTGCACCGGCTCAAACGCATCATCATCCTCGTCGTCCTCGATGTCACTCATCGCGCTGACATTCCTCGTCGCTTGCGCCGCTGCAGTCCGCGTCGGTCGTCCGCTGGTACTGCTCGTTCCTGTGCCTGCGAGTGTCTGACTCTGGCTGGGCTGCGTGGAGCGCGCAAAGTTCAATGTTGCTTGGGACTGTTTGGCGCGGGGGGTCGTTGCTGTGGTGCGAGCGGGGGGTTTGCGTGTTGATGTAGATGTGGTAGTAGCCGTGGTGGTTTTGCGTGCTCGTGATGCTGACGCACGAGGTTTGGGTTGCTGGACGAAGAGCGAGTCTTGGTCTTCAGAATTCTCCTCAGCGTCGTCGAGCATGATAACATCGTCCACATCTTCCTCATCGTCATCATCCTCTTCGGAGACGGGTTTACGTGGACCGCGAGTGGGTGCTTTTGTCGTCGTTCGTCCTCTAGTCGTCGTCGCCGCGCCTCGCACTCTACCACCCCTAGCACCCCTTGCACGAGTAGATGTCGCAGCAGCCCCAGCCCCACGCCGCCTCCCCGTCGCCGGCGCCTCATCCTCATCCTCATCTTCATCAGCATTCGGATCAGCTTCGTTATCCGACCGAATCAGCGCGCCGGGCGTATCTTCCCACGGCCCATCGAGATCAGAGTCCCAGTTATCCGGTTTCGGCTTAAATCGTCTCTGTCCGGCTCTGCGTCTGCTGCTTTTGCCCTTGGCGAACATATCTTCCAGTTGTTCGCGGTACTTGTCCATTGCAGATTGGAGTTTGTCGCGGGCGTCATCTTCGTCGTAATCTGCAATGTGGCCGTCTTCGTTGTCCCGGTCGAGGTCCATGAGATGCTTGATCTGGCTTTCGAGGGACTCAATGACGAACATCTCCATGGCGTGTTTGTCGTCCTTGTCGACGAACTGGGAGACGGCGTCGCCGAACGAGTTTTGCGGGAGGATAGTGAGGGATTGCGCGGTGAGGAATTCACGGACCAGCTGTTCGACTTTGACCGTGTCGAGGGAGGCCAGATGCGAGACGACAGTTTCATCGGGCACGTCTGTCTTACCGCGTGACAGGCCGGCCTTTTTTTTACGGTGAAATTGCACCACGTCGTTGACGTTGGCGACGCGGCCGATGAAACGGTTCGAAAAACGTTGTGGGTTTTCGCAGTCAAAACTGCCGCCGTCGGGGGTGGATGTTTCGACGCGCAGCCGGATCAGGGGCAGGGGGACTTCTAGGTCTTCGTCGTCCGGGTCGTCTTGGGTTTCGAGCCAGTCGGTGCGGGCTTCTTCGATGAGTTCGTCCACGATGGACATGAGGAGGCGGGTGATTTCGGTGCGGTTGTTTTCTTTGCGGGCGAGGCGTTGGGCTTCTTCCTCGTCGTAGAGGACGATGTCTCTGGTGACGAAGGGACGGACGGTTTTGAGACGGATGGGTTCGCATTTGAAGTCTCGGCCGGTGACGCTGAGGATGGTAACGTGTTTGGGGACTGCTTCGCCGGGGACGAGGGACGTGACGACTGAAGAGCCCGGTTGGATGACATGAAAGTTCATTTCTGGGTTAAGGCGAGGTTCTATCAGGCACTCGTGCTCGTGGCCCCAGATGACAAGGTCCATGAAATCCGGCAGAAACGTTTCTGGGAGATATCCAGTTTCTGTGCGGCCATGGTGGTTCTGATGCACGCTCATCAGATTAAACCAGTCGCTTTGCTGGATGGAAGGCCGGAAGAACTTGACCTTGCCGTCTCGAAATGTCCGGAACAGTCGCTCATCTCGCACATTGCTTAGACCGTAGAGAGCCAGTTTGGTCCTTCCTTTTTGTAGTAGCACAGGCTTGACCTGGATATTATCCGACTCGGGCGTGCGTCCGTAGTAGTTCAACAAGCCCGACACCTGCAGAATATCCAGCGCGGCAAGATGCCCTTCTCCCGACGGATCATCATGATTCCCATGAATCGAAAACACCGGAATAGCCACATTGATATCCAAATCCTCATAATTCACATGATTAAACGCCCCCTCAAAGTTCTCACTCGCATCACTCAACAGCTCCAACTCACACGGCTTGTCCCCGTAGCAGTTCATCCGCAGCGACCGCATGACCTGGTACATGGATTTGCGGGATGGTTTATTCTCGTGAAACAAATCGCCGGCGAGCAGGACCATGTCGACGTCGCGCTTTTTGGCAAGACACATGACTTCGTGGAAGGTCTTCCAGGAGTCGTCGCCGCGGACGGGGTCGCGCTCGTTGTAGCCGACATGGTTGTCGGTGGAGATGAGGATGCGGATTGTGTCGGATTCTGGGAGGTTAGCAATATTCTGAAATACGGCTCGAGTGGTACATACCTCCTAGTGACATGTTGTAGGTGAGTGAGTGCTGCTCAGATATCAATGGGTGTGAAGAGACGCTCTCGCCGTGAAGTGCGCAAATGCAGCTTCAAGTCGCGAGGCAAAGACGCGTCAAGAGGTAATCAGGCTGCGGCGAGGCGATTGTCTCCAGGTCGATGGCTGGTATCAAGATAGTCATAAATGGTCATTATCCGTCGTAAATCGTGTATCCTAGGACGTCGTCTTCATTCTGATATCTGCTGGCTGTGAGCTCGTCGTCGCCGTCGCGAAAAGGCAGCCTGACGCCAGTTCACGTGACCATCCCACTTTGGCGACTTCAACTTCGCTTCTTCTCGACGACGACCTTCAACCATCACCACCGCCATCATCTTCTTCTCAACATCTTCTCGTCTCGCAGCTACGATACATCTAAGTATACTGACTGCTCGCTACTGACTGATCCAGACCTTACTGGCTCAGTCTCCAACGCACCGCTCCCCGCTCTCCTTTTCTTCTCTTTTATGCAACCAGAGATCGACCAGGTCATCCAGAATCCCGCCACCCACCAGCCGTCGCGCAATCCCCAATCCCCTCTCGCCCAGCATGGAAACCTCTCGCATGACCTCTCTGAGCCCAGCCTCCTCTCTCATGGCGACAGCGGCGCTCCCGAGCCTGCTGCTCGCCGGCCCAGCGACGACGTGTCTGCGGTCGCGGTTGTGTCGGGGTCCGCGGGCTCGTCGGAGCGATCCGTAAAATCTGTCAAGCGCGCGAAATCGTCTGTCATTTCAGTTGATCGTGTCACTGAGTATGAGAATGCGGCTACCCCGTCGCCAAAGCATGCGGAGGACCTCGGTTTCAAAGTGATCCCGTCGCGGACCAAGGGTCCTGCACGATTGTCCATTGAGGACTTTCCTAATGGTGCGAGATATATGACGGATAACAAACTACTATTTTGCTGATAATTATATAGAGGTCCTCACTCACATCCTGTCGCATCTACCGCCGGTGTCGCTTTCGTCCATGAGCATCGTCAATCGACGCTTTCATAGCCTTGTCACCACGCCGCATGCCTGGAGGATCGCGTTCTCGCGCTACTTTCTTGGTCCGGCGGCCATTGAGGCTGAGAAAGGTAGACTTGACTCTGAGCAATTTGAGCATCTTCTCTTGCAAAAACGTGCTTTCTCTCGCTTGACAGCCTTGGTGTCGTGGAGGAACGAATACATTCTGCGGACGCGGCTCTTACGGTCCTTGGCCAGAGGGAAGCCAGACAATCCTCCAGCAGGGACGCAGGGATCGCCACGTATTGGCAATGTAGCCGCGCAGGCTGTGACGACCTACAATTCCCTCCTGTTGTATCCCATCTCACATATGGACGGTACCTTTGGATCCGGAACGGAAAAGAAGCCAGCCCTCTTTGTCCACGGGGCCAGTGAACAAGGAATTGCCTCTGCGAGCGATCCTGCAGCATGCAAGTCCGGGCTTGGTTCGTGGGGTATATCTGACCCGCAGATGTTCAACCACTTTGCTGATTCATACCCTGGTGATTCAAAATGGGGTCTCGGACCTGGGCATTTGGTAGGCGTTCCGAATGTCATGGATGTAAGTCAGCAGTTTGGGTTGGTGTACGGCGAAGGCTGTCCCAATGGCCGGACGTACTTTTTGTCTTCAGGTGAGAAACGTGGACGATTTCTTTCTTTTACGGATGGCACTTCGCAGCCACAACTTGGAATTCCAAAGTTGTCTGCGATAAACACCAGCATCTGCTCCGTGTGGATTGCCAAGTCTCCCCAGATTCTGAAGATTACCAACGGACTCTGCGGTATTCTAGCGGGAACGTCGACTGGAATTCTGTCCGCCTATGCCGTCGGGCCTAATCACTCGTACAACCACCGCTATGAACGAGGTCAGATTACAGCCAGATGGGTTCTATGTCCCGGTGTGCCCATTATCGCGATTCATGTGGACGAGGATTTCTCAACGAAGCGGTATGCTCATCGCCGGATTTGGGCTGTGGTGTTGAATGCGCTTGGCGAGGTATTCTACCTTACGGACATTCCTCTCCAACGCGAAACAAACGCAAAGCCTGCGCCAGAGCAACTGGACCAGTTGGCATGGGAGACTGGCAGGACTGTTCGCTGGGAGCTCGTTGAAGCAACGAGGCGAGTGGCACAGCCTGATCCATTCAACATGCTGTCTGTCGACGGAAGCTACACTCCACGATCCTCGAGTCTGTCGATGGGCCTCACCGAAGCACAGATCGCTGCTGAAACTGCGGAGATCGAACAGTATCTGGCGTTCAGGCCAATACATTTCAGGACAGTGTGTCAAGGGTGGGATATGCGACGGAAGCTAGAGGTAGATTTCGCTGCTGATGACAATCATGGAGCCGGAGAATCTGTCACCGTGATTACCTGTGGTGTTGGCGTAGGACCATCGGTGTCTCTGAAACGATTCACGCGTCTGAAGTTCAGCGCTGCTGTGCCAACACTCCAGAGTGACCCGTTTCCTCGAGTGCAGTCTGCCGCAAGACTTTCGTCCGTTTTCGGTGGGTCAGCACCCACGTCCTCCAAGAACGTTTCGACACCAGCATTGAGTGACTACACTGGATCCCAGGCGGCACTTGCTACAACTCTCTGGACAAAATCGAATTTGACACTGGAGTTGCCAACATCAGCTTCCCAAATCACCGCGACCGCCATAGACAAGTCAACGCTCGCTCGATTTACTGCCTCGGAGGATCCACTTCTCGGTATGGGTGGTAGCCCTGACTCTTCTGAAATGTCTACGCCCGTATCCAGCCAGCCGTTGGTTCCAGCGCAAGTTCCGGGACATAGAGCTCGATTCCTTGCCGTTGGAACCTGCACGGGTTTGGTTTTTGTGTGGGATGTCAGAGCGCCTGTTTCTCAGAACACGGAGATTGCTAATCATATTGATCCGATTCGGATCATCCATACGGACTCTCCTGAAGTATCGAGTTTGGCGCTGAGTTCGCTCTACCTGGTCCACGGCGGTAATGACGGATTGGTTCAAGCATGGGATCCTCTTGCGTCCACCATGAAGCCTATTCGCACTCTAAATTCGAGATTTTCCTCTCGGGCACGTCGCCGTCTTCAACAGGCTGAAATGACCGTTCAAGGTGTCGGACACAACTTCTTCGCGGCGGGGGCTATATGTCTCGACCCGGATCCAACGCGTCTGAGGGGTATCGTGGCTCTCGGAGCCCACCTGCGTTACTGGTCGTATAGCTCCTCTGCTGCCGACCAATACAAGAGTAATAAACGCCGTCTACGTTATTCCCAGCGTGGGAATAACCGTTCCCCAGAGACCGATCGGTACACTCACACGGGACGCGGCGCATTGAAGGATTATATCTTGAACGAACGGCTAGAGCTCGAGAGGCAGAAGAAAGAGAAAGAAAAAGAGAGGAGAATTCTCAGTGGCAGGTTCGGTATTGATTTACTTGGTCCTGAAGCGAGTGAAGAGGAACTCCTGGCGTACGCATGCATGCTCAGCGAGGAATCATATACCAGCGATGAGAGAATTAGACGGGAGAGCGATAGCAGTGCCGGAGCGAGCTCGTCCAGTGGGACTATTGCGCCACAGGACCGGGCCACCGCGCAGGAGGAGCTTTTCATCCAGTCGCCTACTCCGAGCCCTTATCCTGATCCGCGCTCAGTACTCGAACCACAGATCCTCGAACCGCTGAATGAGGAGTTAGAACCTGATCTCGCAGAAGCCATCCGTCGAAGCCTCGAAGATGCATCCGCATCCCCAGCGCGTGGGGAAAGTAGTTCAGAGCCCATCTTTCCCAATGGCGCAAACGAACACGAGCACGAGTACGAACGCTCGCCATCCCCGCTGACACCCATCGCCGTACCGGAAAGCAGCACCGCGCAACAGGAAGCTGAAGACTTTGAACTTGCACTCCAACTGAGTCTCGCGGACGCGGACGCGGACGGGGGTGTAATTGACGATTCTGGATCTCATGCGGGTAGTAGTGAGCTCTCGGAGGAGCGGTTGGGCGATGATGATGATTTTCCGAGTTTGGAGGTTGCGGCGACGAGTCCGCATCCTGGACAGGGACAAAGGAGGGGAGCGAGGAGAGGGGGGAGGAGGCATGGGAAGGGGAGGGCGTGAAGCGGCATGCTGTTCGCGGTGGTTGAAGGATGATGTTGAGCTGTGCAAATGCCAAAGGGGGATGGCAAAGATACCCCGGAAAAGATACAAAAGTGTTCAGTTGACAGTTTGGTTTGAAGGTTGTTTCGTATTTCTTTCCTTTCTTCATTTCTGAGCAGAGTCAATAGCTCTTGCGTAATAGTTTAGCCTCGTTAGGCACATTGATTGAGCTGATTTAATGTCACAGTGATGCTCTACATTTGGAGATTCCCTGCATCAAAGTCTAGCCCACCAGCGGATCGCATTAGATAGTCGCTACTCGGTGCTCTCGGTCTCTGGCCCATAAGTCTTATGGCATTCACGAAGCAACTCGCATAGTGAGATCTCTAGAACGACCCCTTGACCAATCACGACGTCGCCCATGAATATTCCCCGAAGCGACCCCTTAAGTGATATTAAGAGCGATCCCTAACTATATATTTCTTTCTGCTTCAACTTCTTCGAAGTTGCCACTCATCGTCCTTCGCAGCCAGCATCCCCAAATACCACAATCCCAAAAGAACCGTCAAACTTCCAGACTTGCTAGGAGTCGTCCACGGAATCGACGACGCCAGAAGCAGATTCCTACCCCCGTCCAGCCGCTTGATCGGTACCAACTCCGCATCTGTCAAGACAAACCCATACCGTGTATTGTTCTGTTTCATGTAAAAATTGACTTGCGATAGAACTTGGGCGTATTCTCTCCTGTATTCGTTTTCGTTTTCGTCCACGTCCATTGCTGCCATGGCGGTGGCCATGCGCCAGCTGGAATTCCACTCCCACGATCCTTTGAGGACGCCTGGGCAACGGTTGGGTGAGGAATGAGGCATGCGTCCTGCTTCGAAGAATGCAATGTCTATTCGGAACTTGTCACTCGTGCTCGCCGCATCGACGGTTATAGGCGTAAGACCGGAGCTTTGGCTGGGTCCAAATTTAGGTGCTGGAATCCTGCTCGCAATGCACGCCGCAAAGCGACTCTGGATATATGTGTTGAACCGTGCGGCGAACATTCGTGCGGTCCCGATCGGCTGTGGAGGGGAGTCGGGCATCGGCTCGCTTGCGATGGTTGCGGACTGGAGCAAGGTCGCGTATTGCTGCAGGATATGGCCGTATGTGGACTCGGGCCAGTGGTCTACGCTGGTGATGTCGCTATGGGAGTAACTGTCATTCGTGGTATTGGGTTCTTTGACTGGATTCTGGATAGGAAGGCTCGGAGGCACGACCATAAGGTAGTCGAACAATGTCTGAGTTTTGGCCATAACTGATAATCTTACTAGATTTGTAGATGTAATTGAGTAAGTTACCTTAAACTCGCGGGGATGGCAGCATATTTATCTTCCGACAGGGGCGGCCCAGGTCGAAATCCATCCTCATACATACATACATGCTTGACTGCAGGGTCTGGCACGGAGTATCCGGCAGAGCACCTGTGCCCTTAACTTCCGAGTCACCCGGTGGATAGGTAGTTGGATCCGGGCAACCTAAATGCATGCATGCATAGTACCCGGCCTGCAGGAACCCCAATCCAGAGAGAGCTGGGGACTCCGGTTAACTGTAGTAATTGAGGTCCAAGGATTGTTTTGTTCCGGAGAGTCAAAGGCTCCGCTCCTCGAGGACAGTTACTGTACTGTATGTACTGTAGTAGGGAATTGTTTCAAGGGCCCATTGATGTAAAAGACATATTGCTAGTACCATTTTGTATTTGGCGGGAGACCGTTCTTCTGATCCTCTGCCTGTCACTGTAGTTCAGATACGCTGGAACAGTGGAGCGTGAAAGCAAACAGACAGTAATAAGAGGCTTCAACCAAAGGCGCTTGAGGCAACTTACAAGCTTCACTCCAAAACCTTGAACACACCTCGTTTCCCCTTCCATCCATTCCCGTTCCCTCTCCTTAATGTACGTACTGTCCGGATAAGTTATAGCAACATCAAAGTCAGTCCAAAGCACCCTTTCCGGCTCCCCAGACACAATCTGGATATTCTTGGGATAATAGTCATTATGTTAAATCAACGCCATATCATGGATCTGCTGAATCCCGACGATCGCCTTATCCATGCGCTGTTCAGTGTACGTGACGCAATTCATCGGCATGAAGTCTGGTAGGTCCTCGGTCAGAATCGCGCTGGGACGGCACGTATCATGCTGAAAGGCGTCGAGGTGTGGTGCAAAGTCCGTTGGGTCGATGTCTTGCATGTACCCGTAGAAGTTGGGCACGTAGCCACGGTCACATAGGCCGGCACGTTTCAGGCGACAGTAAGCCCTGATCTCGTTGCGAGCGCAGTTTAGGTCACGGACGCCGTCGCTGGCGTAGCCGGGATCTTTGCTGCTGAGGTGAAACTGCTGTCATGTCAGAGACGTGCAAGTTGCATGTACATAGAGTACTGTGCTCCGTATATCTTGCTTAACTTCACGCCAGCCAAGGTAGCCTTACAACTTTCAACACGCGTGGTTTCCCGCGGTAAGTGACCTGGAATATTGACGATGCTTGCGAAGCATTGAGCAGCTTGACGAAGGTCAGCTCTGTAGGATCAATAATTGATCTTGAAAGCGTCGTCTAGTCCTTTCTCGTTGCGGTATATAGTCTTTTTAGGGCCTAGTATTGGGATTGGCATGATGGAAATCCTTTTACTTTCTTTTCTTTTGGTACGACTGGAATACTTTCGCAGAGCCTAACGAGAGATCATGGGATGCTGACTTTTCAAGCACATAGTACGAACGAAAGAAGAGGATGACTTTGCCCACGGCATGGAGGTCAATGAATGAAATGAGGCCTCCGGTAACGACAGTACAGTACACAGTACCAAAACAAGCTTATTTACCTACCGGGAATGAGATAGCCCGTTCCGGTACGGTAATTACATGGAGACATCTTGGGATATATATCCTTTTCGCAGCGCGAAGATATTTTGCTTCCGTCTAAAAAGCATTACTCTACTAATATCCCTCTGTACCAGACTTTCGTCTAGAGTTAGGGTTTGCAAACTCAATGTAAGGCATAATAGGAACCAGACATGGTTATCTAAAATACAAACGGTCCGAAAAGACGCAAACAAGGGATATACAGTAGTTACACAGCTCAACTTCCCCAGCCGCACGCAAAACAATTACACAGAAACAAGAACAAGATAAAGTCACCCGGAAGACGAACCAAACATTCATCTACGCTAAGCAAGGAGCGCAAACGCCGCCGCAACAGCCGCCAGCACCGGCGCCACACCCACCATGACCGCCCTCACCGCCGCACCCTTCTGCTTATCCGACCCCGTCGTCGATCCGGACGTATTCTCACCGGGCAGATTCGACTGATCGTCCTTGAGGACCTTGAGCTCCAGACCGGTGATAGCCTTGTCATCCTTATCGACGACCTTGGATTCGACCTTTGTCTTCTTGACGGCGACGAGTTTGCCCGTGGTGATACCCGACACGCCCTTTTCGAGGAGTTCCTTGCCGCCCTCGGGGAGGTCGGGGAGTTTGAATTTAGTGATGAAGTCGGACGATTTGATGAGGCTGGCCTTGCATTTTTCAGGCTTGAGGGAGGTGGTGCTGGGGTTGAGGTTCTGGAGGGCCTTGATGTCGAGTTTCTTGAACTGGCCCATCAGGTTGTCGTAGTCGACGAGGAGTTTGGCGGTGTTGTCGTCTTCCTTGAGCGAGACGAGGCCGTACTCGTTGTCTTCCATGGAGTATTCGTAGACGAGGCCGCCGCACATGGCTTCGGTCATCTCCTTGCCGTAGATGGCCTGGACTTCGGTGAAGATGCGCGGCTTGACTTCGTTGCAGCCGTACTCGGAGAAGAAGATGGGCACGGAGGTCTTGGCGAACATCTCGACGAGCTTGTCGTAGCCGCTGGTCTTGTAGGAGGCGTCGCCGCACCAGGAGTAGGAGTTGAGGCCGAAGAAGTCGGCGTGGCCGTCGTCGCCTTCGTCGCAGGCCACGTAGCGCCAGGTGTCCTCGAGGATCTCGCGGATGTCGGCGGCGGAGTATCCGACGGGGATCTTGCGGTCAGAGTGTTTCTCGATGTATTGCTTCAAGTCGCGTTGGACAGCCTACACCATTCGTCAGCTATCAGGCAGTTGCGTTGCGTGGAAGAAGATGCACACTCACCCGAATATACAAAGGAACATCCTCGTGGGACTCCTCATTAATGATCTCATTAGCGCCAAAGAAACCAAGGACATTAGGATATCCCTTGAACGCCTCGACCATGGAGAAGATGTGCTTCAAGTAGCCCTTGTGGTAGGTAGACTTGGGCTCCTTGCGGTTAATATGCTGTCCGTATTCGGGGGTGTTGACGTCCAAGAGGACGTAGATACCGGCCGCGTTGAAGATGGACATGCACTCATCGTGGTTGATCTCGGGGCTGACGTTGTAGATGCGAATGGTATTGACCTGTCCGCTGTCAACTGTCTATCGCTCGTCTTAGAAGAATAAAGTACGTACACCAAGGCGCTGGAGCAGAGTAGCGTCGCGAAGACAGATCTCCGCATCGCTCAGGGGATCATTGCCAGAGTCTGGCTTGTATCCAGACGAGCCACCGGGTTGATAACTGGTAACAAGGTTATGAATCAGCGAACCGTTCAATGCGCGTATGGTAGACGTGGTTCGGCTTACTCAACACCGATCATCTGGAATCGATCCTTGGTCTTTGGGTTCACAAACTGCGAGCCCTGGACCTCGATGGGCGTCACCGCGGCGACGGTGGACACGAGGCCAAAGAAGGCCGCGAGGAACTGTAGCTTGGCCTATTCATCACGAGCGGTTAACGATGTGTGTACCCTGAGATGCGGTCTCTGGCTCTAGATGGGTGTACGCACGGCGTTCTTCATGATGAAGACAGAGTAATATACTCTCTATTAGATGTGTTTCTGTACGATATAGACGAGGATTAATCGATTCTTCGGCGCTTCGATCGAGGGGCAGGCGGCGGGAAAGCGCAGCGAGCGAGCGACGTGGAAGGACTCGATACAGGGAGCGGAAGGAGGGAAGCACGGGAGCAAGGAAGAAGAAGAAGAAGACGAAGAAGACGAAGAAGACGAACAGAAACAAAAGAGTGACGATGAAAGATCAGGGAATTAATGAGCGTGGTGAAGCGAAGATGAAGAAGAGAAGAAAAGATGAAGATGAAGATGTCGAACCCCTGAAGCCCAAGAAGAACCTCACGATCTCGGCGCAGCGACTGGATGCGGCCAAAAAGCCCGCGTTTCATGTTTTATTTCGCTTTGTTTCACGCAACACAATCAATCCTCCGACTTACGTTACATTCTCTCTCATGGTGACTGGGATGCCATTTATTCTATCTGAAGTTTTGACGAAACATCCCAGGTGTCATACATTGTTGACTAGAATACATACATACAATATGCCCCGACCATGCCTTGCCTGTAGAACTGCAGAGAAACCAGACCAGATGAATCGGCGTGACAAGAAGAGGAAGAAGAGGATGAAGAAGAAGAAGAAGAGAAACACCACGGACGCAATTCCCGCTCCGCCATAAACGATAAAAGAATATACACTTAGTGATCTGGAGAGTGGAATGTCGTTTTTCAAAGGCAAAGGCCTCATAGATCTGAATCTGAATCTTTCATCGGACATGATACGATCTCTATCTACTCGACGTTGTCGCCGCCGGTGAACGATCCCAGCTTCAGCTCCGAGTCCATGGCGATCATGTCGGCGAGGATCTCGATCACGTCCTTGGGTACTGTCCGGTCGTAGATGCTGATCAGGTCCTTGGGCTGCGGGTAGACCTTGAGCGCCTTGTAGAACGCGAGTGCGGCTTCGACGTTGTTTGTTCCTAGGCAAAGAAAAACCGTCAGCTAAAGATCTCAACTCGAACACAAATCTGTTAGGATAACTCACCCTCTGCGCACAGCGCTTCGCCCTTGGCCACCTGGCTCATAAAGAAGCCCTCTCGCTCTTCAATGTCGCTGGGGAAACCCTCCTCCTTGGCCTCCTGGACGGCCATCTTGATGGCTTCCTTTTGTTTCTGGCCCTCGGCCTGGGACTCCTGGCGCACGGCACGGGCGAGGCGGCGGTTGTCACGCTTCAGGGAGCGGCGGAACTCGGGGTCAGACTGTCGTCTGTAGTCGAAGTAGATGGCATAGGCTAGGATCTGTCAGTTCTTGGATTTCTTGCTAAACCTCCAATGCTGGGATGCGGGCAGCGCACCGATGAGGCCAGTGACAAAGGTGCCGGCAGACGCGGCGACAATGGTGCTCGTTCTCATGGTGCTTTCGATCTGAGATGCTCTCTACGTTGAGAGAAGAAAAGTAGCGCTGTACTTGTAGGAAGGACGACAGTAGCTGGTTTAAGAGCTCGTCTGAGTTTTCTTTCAAGCAACCCAACGCACGATCTTCGCAGCGAACGTTGCGGATCGAACCAGAACAAGCGAGCAGTTGAGATGCAGACGAGATGAAAGACGACCGATCGAGAGTGCGGATTGTGCTGTTTGTGGTGCAGTTGACGGTTCGTTTTTGGTGGATTTTTTGTTCGGTTTTCAGATTCTGTTCCCGATGCTTGTTTTTGGGGCTGGTGCACGTCTGAACTCTATCGCTGTCCGCATCGTCATCTCAACGAACATCAACATCACCATCACCATCAACAGTAACAGTAACGGCGTCAATCGAACAGAACGATAACCATTACTGACATACTGACATACTCTACACGCATCTATGGACGTCCGCGGCCTCACCCTCCGCAGCAAATCCCGCCGCCCCCAAATCAGCGCCCCCAAGCCCATCGTCGACCCCAACTCAGGCGCCAGCAAGTCCTCCAGCGGCGGAACTGGGGGAGGAGGAGGAGCAGGAGGAGGAGGCCTCCCTACAACCGCAACACCACGCCCTCGCCCTGCCAATGGCGGTGCCACGTCCGATCTAGTGAAGCGTCGCTACTCCGCCAAACTCAACCAGCTGCCCAATTTCGCGGTGGGCGAGGCTCCTCCCGTGCCCTCGTTGCCGGCGAATGTGCGTCCTGAGTTTGCGCCGGGCAGAGCGAGTCAGGAGCAGGTGTTTGATCGGCCGTCGACGGCGTCGTCGTCGCAGCCGCAGCCTGTGAGGGTTGATTTGAAGGCGTTGAAGGATCCGGGGTTGCAGGTGGATAACTGTACAGTCTTAACCGCACTCGTAGGCTGAATTGAAGGGAGGAAAAATTATGGCTAACACGATCATAGACGTCGCGAGTTTACTAGCAAATGCCTCCGAGCAGGATATACGAGAGTACCAGACCAGCCTCCGCAAACTCAAGAACCGCACCTCCACCGACCTCCAGCAGAATGTCTACCAGAACCGCACACAGTTCATTAAGATCAGCAAAGAAGCCGAGAAGCTCAAAGAGGAAATGAGCACGCTGCGCGGGCTGATGTCCGAACTCACCACCGCCCTGGGCTCTGCGAGCGCGACCACGGGCGCAGACAGTTCCCCGAACCTCGATGACATGCCCGTCGTGGGCCGCCGACACGCAAACCGCAGCTCCGTCGCCAACCTCGAAAGCATGTGGAACGTGCAACTGCAAACGCTCTGGAAGACCGTCGAGCGATCTCAGAAGTTTCTCCCCGCCATTCCAGGCCGACACATCGTTCTCGAATCCGGTCAATGGATCGAATTGGACTCTGCGACCTGGAAGCCCCGACGGCCCGTGCACCTCGTCCTGCTGAACGATCATCTGCTCGTCGCGGCCAAGAAGCGGAAACGCGTGGATCCGAATACTCAGAATGGCAGTAAGGCGCCGGCGCCGACGAAGCTCGTGGCGGAAGAATGTTGGGCGCTGCAGGACATTGACTTGATCGACCTAGGTGCGAATCCAGACGGTGACGCGATGGACGACGTCGACGAATCAGGCGTACCCAATGCGATCAATATCCGGTACGGCCAAAAATCATTCACCTACCGCACCGATCAGCGCAACAGCCGAGCCAAAAGCGACCTAGTGATGACATTCCGCAAGACGGTGGAAGAACTCCGCAAAGGCCGCCGCGCCGAAGCCGAAGCAGCAGCTGCCTCCAAATCGACAACCGACCTAATCAGCGGCAGCCAATCGCTATCTCTCTCTCGACGGTCCGAGATGTTCGATCCCGACACGCGCGACAAACTCGACATTCTCATCGACGTCGACGGCAAACAGCAGAACATGAAATGGGTGGACGGCCAGCTGGACGAACTGGACATCCACATCGCGCTACAGCAATTCGAAGACGCCGTGGCACGCGTCGAGAAGTTGCGCAAGATCGCGAAGTCGCTGCGCGGCAATCCGACGGCGCAGGAGTTGATTCATACGCGGACGGATCAGCGGGCGGGGGCGCTGGCGGAGGTTGTGCTGCGGGCGCTGGTGGATACGCATTCGTTTCTGAATGCGACGAGGTTGAATGTGAGCTGGCTGACGCGGTTGGGATTTGATGATCGAGCGCGCGAGGCGTATCTGCGTGCTAGAACGGAGGTCATGACCAAACGAGCACGGTACGTCCCAATCACCCCCTACCCCTACTCTCTACACCACACCACTAATCTGACCCTTTTAGACACTGCGTCTTCGAAGGCGACCTCCCCCTCTACATCTTCCAAATCTCCTTCATCTACTTCACCATGATCAAGACGACCATCGGCATCTACCAGGCCTGCTTCCCGTCCAACATGACCAGCGCATGCATCAAATGGGCCAAAGACCACCTGGATGCGTTCAATGCGGTGTTGTCAAGGCAGTTGAGCAGTGTGGAGCGCGAGTCGCAGATTTGGGTGCGGTGTATGGAGATTGTGAGGGAGCATGCGGGCGGGTTGGTGGAGGTTGGGGTGGATTTTGGGAATTTGATAGCGGTGGATGGGGGGCAGAATGGGGGGCAGGGACATGGGCGGACGGGGAGTTTGGGGGGCGTTGGGGCTAGTTCTTAGGGGTAGCGTATGGGTTATGATATCCCTTTGCGTTATACTGTACTTGTTCGTCTATTCTACTTACTATAGCAATCCAATCTATGGTCTATCAAGGCATACTTCCAACATATCATACACATCTACTCGTCTGTCTTCATCCCCCAAATCTCCTCCCAAACCTCCTTCTCCGCAACACTCCTCCCCTCCTCCACCGTCCCCATCCTCACCGTCCCTTCTCCCGCAGCCGGCAACACCATCCACTGCGACACCACATCCGGCACTTCCTCCCTAACATGACTCACCACAATCAGTGCCTGCGTCTCACTCAGCCCCGTATGCCTCATCCCACCCCCATCCCCAGTATCACCATCCTCAGGTGGTGGAGGTAAATTCCACGCCTCCAACCCAATCCCACTCGTCCCTCTCCTTAACCCACTACTAACCTTCGTCCTATCCTCCCCTACCTCCAAAAAATGCAAACACTTATCCCTCAACACCGGCTCCATGCCCGCAAACGCTTCATCCAACACGACCAGATCCGGCTTATGCACCACCGCACGCAGAAACAATAATAACCGCTGCTGCGCGATACTGCACTCTCCAAACGTCAGGTTCGTCGCCCACTCAAGTTCACCAGTGCCTGTGAAACCACGCGGTCGTTCCAACCAGGATACAAACCCCGGATTCAGATCTGCTTCAAACCACCTCAGTGCAGCATCGACATCCCTCGCCTCCCGCTCCCCCATCCCCGTCGGCGTGGACGCAAACGTATCCGCCCACGCACTCTCCAGCACCCCTCTCACCCGCAACGACCGGGGGAAAAAAGCATGAATCTCGGGCGACGCATGTCCCATACGGCGCTGGATGTCGAATACCGAGATACCCCGTTGACCCGGTGCGGGGAGACGAGAACGGCCGAAGAATTTGATGGGTTGGGAGTAGGAGAGTGGGTGGTCGGAGGTGAGGAGGGCGAGGAGGGTGGTTTTGCCGGAGCCGTTGGGGCCGAGGAGGGTCCAGCGGGAGGAGCGGTGGAGGGTCCAGTGGAGGCCATTTTGGAGGCCTGTTTTGGGATCGATGTTGGCGAGGATGGGTTTGGTGCCGTAGGTGATGCGGACGCCGGACATTTCGATGATGGGTTCGCCGTGGGAGTTTGGAGGGGATGGGGATGTGTGCTTTTGAGGGAGGACGGATGGTTCAACGGGGGTTTTGCGTATTAGGCTCAGGGAGTTGAGGATGTTGAGCTGTGTTTCGAAGCGGCCTTCCGCATATAGACTTCTGGCATGGTCGTATTTCTCCCGGTCCTCAGGGGATAGACCATCGTAAAATGCATTCCCTCTCTTCGCCGCTTCTGGCGTAGAACTGACATCTCTCCAAATCTCCAGCAGCCGCATCACTTCCCCCCTCTCCCCCTGTAGAGCAACCGTATACCCCTCGCCCAACACCACCAGATGCGTAACCCACTCCGGCACCGGATCCTGCGGTCTCAGGGCTAGTATCAGCCTTGGATCACTCTTCACTGCAAGCCTGCGCAGTAACTTTGACAGTCGTTGGACCGTCGGGGGATCCAGGCCCACTATACCATCTGTAAGCATCTCATCATACATAGACGAATACCCGTATGGACGAACTCACTAAACGGCTCATCCAACAACACCACCTCCGGCCCCTCCACCAAGGCCCTCGCAATCCTCGCCCGGCGCATCTGTCCATTACTCAAATTCGCCACGGGCATATCCAGCAGCTCTCCCAACTGCAAATCACGCACTACACGATCTACCCTCGCATTCGCATTCGCAGCCCCATCTGGTTGATCTGACGGATTCAACTCCATCTGTCCCCTGAGGTACTGCAAGAGTGTGAAATCCGTATCTTCCCGACGACTTTCGTAGCGTGCGCTGAGATACGCTCCTTTCACTGCACCCCCTCCCCCAACACCACTGCCAGTGCCAGAGGACTGCGTGAAGCCGACATACCGAACAGCAAAACTCGGCTCGCGCAATCTATGATCCTTGCGATCTATTTGCGGGCTGGACAGATACGGATATGACCGTGCGGTGGGCGGGATGCAGATGTAGCGGCCGGAGAGGATGTGGAGGAAGGTGGATTTGGAGGAGGGGCCGATTATGGCCCAGTTTTGGGTATTGGTATTGGTATTGGTGCTTGTGTTTGTGCTAGTGGTGGTGGAGGGGAGGGTGAAGGTGAGGTTTGGGTATAGGGGGGGATTGTGCTTAGGGGAAAGTGAAGGGGAGGAGGAGGGATAGGAGCGGTAGAAAGTTGCGTTGGTGATGGAGATGAGTGGTGGTGAGGAAGAGGAGGCCGAGGTTGTGGAATAGGAGGTCAGAGGGAGACGGGGGTATGAGTATGGGTATGGGTATAAGTGCTTGAGTTGGGCTCGCCAGGGGCGGGCTGTTAGGAGTCTTGTCATTGCATATGAGGCATTGAGCTTCATATATTGAATCAGGAGTGTCGGAATATCATGTTCGATGGACAGTATCTGGTTGATATTGGTGACCGACGTCGGCGATAGCGCGGAGATAGGTTAACAAGGTCAAATTCTTAACTCAACCTCACAGCAAGCAACAGAAAAGAGAAATGATATGAACAAGAATCTATCATATAGCATGTATGTCCATGTCTACTGTTCATCAGATCATAATAACCTCAATACTACCTAATTAGGATCCTTGAGTGACTTGCCTCATTACAAGACACATCCTCCTGTTCGATACGCGTCACGCTATGCCTCTTTCGTCGGGATTCACGTCCTTGCTCATGGTATTTCGCTGCTAGTTAACAGCTTCAATTCCATCATTGTTACGGAGTAGGGAAATACAACAATAATGCCCCGAAGAAAACACCGGATATCAAAGAGCACTCCCCCTCAAAAGCCTCAATGCTCAGCACTCACCCAATCCTTCGAGGCATGCCCAAACCGCGCGAGCACCAAAGCACCATCAATTCACGGACTCCCCATTTGCTGGAACCATCGCAAACTCGGACTCGCGGTGACCTCCTGCCAGGCCGTAGTGGACGAGCACCAAAGTCAGAAATCCAAATGCCTCAAGCAGATTCCCTGGTCCGAACGACGCCAACTGTGTTCCGAGCACGCCGGGTTCGTCTTGCCATGCTTCATCCTGCGCTTACCGCCTGAACTGCGGCAGCATATTTTCTCGTTCCTCCTAGACGCCTATCGGCGCGAATATATTCCATACTACGCGTCTGTCTGCTTCATGCAACGAGCGTGCCTGAATCGTCAGATTCACGAGGAAGCAAGCTACATCCTCTATCGAAATCTCGTCTGCGATATCTCCTGGCGGAACGGGAAACTGCGCATCCTGAGCAAAACATGCCCGACGCCAGTGCGACCTGGTGCCTGGCAACGCTTCAAACAATATCGGTTCAGTTTTAATACTAACGTGCTAGAAAACGAGCGCGGGAACGCAACAGGACCTTACAGAACGGGTGAGGAAGGCATCGACCGTCTCAAGCGGATTACAACACATCTCCAGGATGCGGATATCTTCAAGCCGGACATCTGCGTGAGATCTTATCACTCGCAACCTCTGTTTAGTGCCCAGATTACTTATAGCGTCTTGCCCTTCTACCTCGATGCGTTCCGGCAGGTGGGCAGAGCGCGAGAGGTCTGCGTCAAGATAGATCCCGATCTGTCCATTCTGTTGCGCGACATGGAAGAGACGCTTGAACCCAAGGGTGGGCTCAGCGCTTTGGTTGTTTTACAATGGAGAAGATACTATGAGGAATGGGTTGAGTGCTTGAAGCGTGGGCGTTTGGAGGAAAAGGTCCGAGTTGGCTCTCGAGGAAGGACGAGGAAGTTGAAAGAAGTGCGGATTTTTATATAGATGTAGACCCTGCTAACCCTGCACAACAGATAGTACTGTATGTAGTCTATGTATGTACATACGGAAGACAGAAGAAAAAAGAAACGAAAACAAATCACAGCCAAACATGAAACACAAATAACATCGCCAAAAAACACACCAAACGCAAAACACCACCCAAACACCACCCATGCAGCATACATACAAAAGATGCCTTGATTATACACATAGTAGAGCTCATTACGCATGCATCTGACAATCCTATCCTGCTATATCTCTATCCGTATATACTACCCAAAAGAAACAAACAACTTTTGATATAAACATAGCCAACCAACATTATCAAACCAAAAGAGGCAAAAAGCAATCTAAAAGACAATCTAACCACGCTCAAAGGTCGTTCGTTTCGTTCTGTGTACCATATCATATCCGTATATTTTATAATCATTCGTTCAGTCAGTCCATCGACAAACGGACACTGCAGGCTTACGGTGCCATCACCAAAGCCAACAACGCCATACGACAGTACAGGCCGTATCTCATCTATCATCACTCATTAGCTTCATCCACACCCATTTCCCAGTATACGAGTGTACTCACCTGTCTAAAATACGCCGCCCGCTGATCAAAGTCCACCTCCTCCCCAATCTCCGCATTCCTCGGCAACGGATGCATCACCACCATCTGACTCTTCGCATTCTTCAGCACCCCATTATCCACCACATAACTATCCTTCAGCCGCTCGTACTCGCTCAGATCCTCGAAGCGCTCCTTCTGCACGCGCGTGCAGTACAGCACGTCCGAGGCCGCGACGGCTTCGGGCGTGAGCGTGTCGGTTTCGAGCACGAGTTGGCCTGACGAGGCGAGGTGGGCGCGGACGTCTTCGGGGAGCGCCAACGCCTTGGGAGACACGAGTTGAACGTGGACTTCGTAGAATTGGAGGAGTTTGATGAGCGAGTGCACGGTGCGGCCGTGGCGCAGGTCGCCGATGAAAGTAACCGTAATGCCGCTGACGGTGCCGAGTTCTTCGCGGATAGTGAACAGGTCCAGGAAGGCTTGGGTCGGGTGCTCCATGCTGCCGTTGCCGCCGTTGATGATGGGCACGGGGGAGAATTTGGCGGCGGTGGCGGGGCTGGATTCGAGCGGGTGCCGGAGCACGATGGCGTCGGTGTAGCAGGCCAGAGTGCGGATGGTGTCTTGGAGCGATTCGCCCTTTTGCGTGGAGGAGTGCTCGGTGGAGACGGCGACGGTGCGGCCGCCGAGACGTTGCATGGCGGCGTCGAAGGAGGCGGAGGTGCGGGTGGAAGGCTCGTAGAAGAGCGTGGAGAGAACGCGGCCTTTCAGAATGTCCAGGACACCGTGTCGTTGGACGCCGAGACGCATTTCTTGCGCGACAGTGAAGAGGAGGTGCAAGTCGGCGCGCGTGAACTGGTTCACCGACAAGACGTGCTTCTGCTTAAAATTCGAGCGCGCAAGCAACTCTTTCAACGATGGCGACGCAGTAGACATACCCAGCGGCTGAGTATACAACGGCGGACCCAGCTCATTACCCGGCGACGTGATGGCATCCATATGTCTCAGCCGTGATGGCCGTGCCAGCGGGGTGTTCGTGAACGAAAGACGTCGTCCAATCGTAGCATCCCATCTCGGCGACTTGGGAATCTCCTTGATCGATGGCGAGGGCGGCGGAACAAGACGGTACTCCGACATATCCGTGCCACGCGCGGCATCGCTGCAGAATTCATCGTCGAGACAAGACGTCTTGCCCTGGAATGTTACACGCTGGACGGCACCGCGGAGAGTCTTGCCATTGAACGGAGACCAGACGCCCTCGCTCTGGAAGACATAGGGGCGATCGATCTCAATCTCCACAGCGGTGTCGGGCTGGTCGTGCAGCTCAAAAATCTTCTTGGGATTATCGTAGAATCGAGTCGTCACATCATCGAGCGTCAACCGTCCCTCGGCAACAGCAGTAAGCAGCAATGGGAGCGCATCCGCAATACCGACCTCAGGACTAGCCTTCTCGCCGGCAATCTCGTACGGCAAACTTCCAATGCTGAAGACATCGATGGTGCTCAAATGCTCCCAGAGGGCGTTCTGATCCTTCTTGGATGGCAAATGAGTGCACTGCGGGAACTCGTCGGTGGAGAGGAACAGCGAGTAGACCGAAACATCGCAAGTAACTCTCAATCCCTTCTCCTTGCTCAACGCAATCAGACCAATATCATCCTTCGAAGTCACGCTCATGACATGAATGTTCCTATTATGCAGACTCGCAAGCAACAGAATCGACGCAAGATCCGTAGCCTTGGCATCAGTGATAATCGGCTTGCTTGCCGGCCACGAAGCAAAGTGCGATGTGACAGTAGCAACCTTGTTAATATTCCCAGCCAAATGGTTGAACGGAATAAACAACGACCCAACTTCAGCGGTAATCTGGCCAATCTGGTCTGCGTTCGTGGACGTCGCCGCAACAGAGAAGTTGTAATCACAATACGTCCCCTTCTGCGAATTATGCTGCGCAATCTTCAACGCACGCGCATCTGTCACGAAACTATTAACACCGACAGGCATGACACGAATCATCGAAAAACCGGCAGAAATAGACGCCTTAGTGACCGCCTGCAAGTCCGACGAGTCCCGATCAGCGACACCAGGCACGAACGCAGCGATGTTGATCAAGCCCGGAAGAACGACAGTGCGGTGACTAGTCTGGAAATCAATAGGTTGCACATCCATGTCGAATTGGCGAGAGATGGCTTCGATCAAGATCTTTGCGTTCTTGACGTTGGTCACGAGCGGAGTCTGATAGTCCACGGCCATACGACGAGTGCGATACCCCTTACTCATGTAGTTTGCAGGTCGTCGGAACTTGTTGCTGGACGGAAGATTGATGTACAGATCGATCAGGTTGTTGGCAAGATGCTGTGTGAGCGAATACTCGGACTTGAGATCTTCTTCCTCACCGGCGAGCAATTCCAGATACTTGACGGGGATGTCATGCTCGCGGATAAAATCGGCAGTACCAGCAGTCGCGAACAGATTGTAGCCCATCTGATGCAACTTGATAATCGACGGCAGCAACTCCAACTTCTCCTTATACGACCCAATCGAGACCAGAATATTCTTATTCGGCAACTTAAACCCCGTCGAAATCAGCGCCTTCAAGTACGCCTCATACCGATCCCGACCAAAGCACGCAACCTCACCCGTCGACGCCATCTCCACACCCAGCACCGGATCCGCCCCGGACAACCGCGAGAACGAAAACTGGGGCACCTTGACACCGACATAGTTCTTCGGGATGTTGACGGGCGGATACTCGACGAACGGCGCGCCAATCATCGCCTTGGTCGCCATCTCGATCAAATCGACATTCATTACCTTGGAAATAAACGGGAACGAGCGCGACGCGCGCACATTACACTCGATCACCTTGATCTCATTATCCTTGGCGATGAACTGGATGTTAAACGGACCCGTGACGTTCAGCGCATTCCCGATCTTCGCCGTGGCTTCTTCAATGCGGCACACGGTCTCGGGATCCAGATCCTGCGGGGGCAGGATGAGAGTGGCATCACCGGAGTGTACGCCGGCGTTCTCGACGTGCTCGGAGATGAAATGGCCGACCATGACACCGTTTTTGGCGACGGCGTCCATTTCAATCTCCTTGGCGTTTTCGATGTATTTGGTGATGACGACGGGGTGGTCGCGGGAGACTTCGGCGGCTTGGTTGAGGTAGTTGGCCAGGTCATCTTGCGAGTAGACGGTGTTCATGGCAGCGCCGGAGAGCACGTATGAGGGGCGGACGAGCACGGGGTATTTGACCTTTTGGCAGAAGGCGGTGGCTTCTTCGATGCTGGTAAGTTCTTTCCAGGCGGGCTGGTCGACGCCAATACGGTCAAGCAAACGGGAGAATTTGTATCGGTTCTCGGCGGCATCGATCATCTCGGGAGAGGTACCGAGGATGTTGACGTTTAGACGGTACAAGGGCAAGGCGATGTTGTTGGGCGTCTGTCCACCCATGGAAATGATGACTCCGCTTGAAGACTCCAACTGATAGATATCAAGAACAGTCTCCAAAGTGATATTCTCAAAGTACAGTCTGTCCGCCTCGTCGTAATCGGTACTGACAGTCTCGGGGTTATAGTTGACCATGACAGTCTTGTGGCCTTGCTCTCTGAGAGTGCGAATCGCGCGCACGGAACACCAGTCGAACTCAACAGACGATCCGATACGGTAGACACCAGAACCAAGCACCATGACACCCTTATCGTCGAAGGTGATATCGCTCTCCGAGCCATTGTAGGTAAGGTACAGGTAGTTGGTGTAGGCCGGGAACTCCGCCGCAACGGTATCAATCTGCTTCGCAACAGGCATAATCCCCGCCTCAACGCGCAATCGGCGAACAGCCAACTCATTGGAGCTAAGGAATTTGGACAATTGCCGATCAGAGAAACCAAGCTGCTTAGCCTGTCGGACCAGAGAGATGGGCACGGTAGATGCAGAGTACTGGCTGATCAACTTATCAAACTTGCTGAGACCTTCAAGCTTACGCAAGAACCATTTATCGATCTTGGTCAACTCCCAGATCTCATCGACCGTGTAGCCAGATTGCATGGCGTTGGCGATGGCGAACAATCGCTGGTCAGAAGGAGTCTGCAATTCAGTCTTGATGGACATCAGCGCATTGGTGGCGTTGAAGCCCAAGTTCGTGTAGTCAACGGCACGGATGGCCTTTTGGATGGCTTCTTCAAAGGTTCGGCCAATGCTCATGACTTCGCCGACACTCTTCATGGAGGAACCGAGTTGAGTGGAGACACGGGTGAATTTCTTCAAATCCCAACGAGGAATCTTGACCACGACGTAATCGAGAGAGGGTTCGAAGCAGGCACATGTAACCTTGGTCACGCTGTTGGAAATCTCATTGAGAGGAATTCCGAGACCGAGTTTGGCAGCGATAAATGCCAGGGGGTAACCAGTCGCTTTGGACGCAAGGGCAGAGGATCGTGACAAACGCGCATTGACTTCAATGATGCAGTACTCCTTCGAGAATGGGTTGAGAGCGTATTGGATGTTACACTCTCCCACAACGCCGAGATGGCGGATGACATTGACAGCCGTAGTCCGTAGCATGTTGTAGTCTTCATCAGAGAGCGTCTGAGACGGCGCGACGACAATAGAGTCACCGGTGTGAATACCCAGGGGATCAAAATTCTCCATGTTGCAAACAGTAATGCAGTTGTCTTGCGCATCACGGACGACTTCGTACTCGATCTCCTTCCATCCCTTCATACTCTTCTCAATGAGCACTTGGGGACTAGCAGCGAACGCCTTGGAGCAAAGTTCCCGCAGCTGCTCTGCATTGTCCGCGAATCCACTTCCCAGACCACCGAGAGCATAGGCAGCACGAACGATGACGGGGAATCCGATTCCCTTAACCACTTCCATGGCTTCTTCAAGCGTGTTTGCAGATGCAGACTTGGCGCACTTTTCATTAATGGACTCCATGCTTCGGGCAAATAGTTCACGATCTTCGGTCGTGATGATGGTCTCAATGGGGGTACCGAGGACCTTTACGCCGAGACCTTCAAACTCATCTTTCAGCTGGATACCGACCTGAAGAGCCGTTTGTCCACCAAAGGTAACGTAGATGGCATCGGGACGCTCATGCTTGATGACCTTGCGCACGAAATCGGCGTTGACGGGGAGGAAGTACACCTTGTCCGCTAGGCCCTTGGATGTCTGAATGGTGGCAATGTTTGGGTTGATAAGGACGGTGTAGATGCCTTCTTCCTTGAGAGCCTTGATCGCCTGACTGCCAGAGTAATCGAATTCTCCAGCCTGTCCGATGCTGAGACCACCGCTACCCAGGATAAGGACCTTTTTCACGGATACTCTGGGATGGGCAGCGCGGTTTTCGGCGAGAGTACCGCCAGGGAAGCTGACGGGCTCATTCAGCGTGGCGGGGGTCTGGATGCTCTTGGTGACAGTGTTGATGAACACGTCAAAGAGGAACTCGGTATCACGAGGACCGGGTGTGCTTTCCGGATGGAATTGGACACTGAAGTAAGGCTTGGAGATGTGTCTGATACCCTCATTACTGCCGTCGTTGGCGTTGACAAACAGCTCCTCCCATCCTTCGGGCAGGGTGGTCGAGTCAACGGCATAACCATGGTTCTGAGAAGTGATGTAGCAACGACCCGAGAGCATGTTTGTGCAAGGGATGTTGTGGCCGCGGTTACCAAACTTCATCTTGATAGTGCCGGCACCGGCCGCTCGGGAGAGAAGCTGATGGCCAAGACAGATACCAAAGACGGGCGTTCGGCATTCCTTGAGAGCTTTGGCGAGGTTTTCCACAGTAGTAGATAACATGGAGGGATCACCAGGACCGTTGGAGACGAAGAGACCATCATAGTCCTTGCCGCCGAGGGTGTGGAAATCATAGTTCCACGGCACCACCAGTACTTCAACACCGCGGGCCAAGAAGCATCGCAGTTGGTTGTATTTCATACCTACATCGACACAGAGAATGCGGATGGGGCGACCCGAGGGATGGAGGAGGGGGTTTTTGGGCGGTGTGTAGAGACGAGGCTCCTTGATGGACACTTGAATCTCGTTAGCATAGTCGCTTATAGTGAAAGTGATAGGAACTGCTCACCCTCTGCGACGACATTGCGTTTGTTTGGATCTACCCATTCAATTCCTTCAAACAGCTCTCGCCATCTGCCAGTGTCTTCAGTGCCAGCAGCCTCGGAGATGGCCTTGACCAGATCCTTCCCACTGCTCGACTTTTGCAGCAACATGCGTCCCAGCATGCTACCCTTTTCACGGATGCGCTTGGTGAGCGCTCGTGTATCATTCCCGTAGACGGCCGGGACACCTTCTTCCTTCAGCCATTGACCCAACGAGCTCTCGGCCAGGTAATGCGAGTATTCCTCTCCGCAGTAGCTGGCTACGACCAAGCCCGCAATGTGAATTTGGCTGGACTCAAAGTGCTTCGGGAGATCTTTGGCGAGCTCGTCCATGGTCTCGCGAGATGGGACACCGTAGTTGCCGACCAGAGGGAAGGTCACGACCAAGATCTGGCCTCGATAGGAGGGATCTGTGATGGACTCCGGGTACCCCACCATGCCGGTCTGGAAGACCAGCTCACCGGCGATGCTCTTTTCCGCACCGAAGCTGAGGCCATGGTAGATAGTCCCATCCTCGAGCTCCAGCAGTACTGATCTTCCTGCATCATCGGTGATCTGGGCGCATGCCGGGGGGATCACGGCCGGGCTGATAGAGGCATGGGTGGGCTGGGCGGACTGCTGGTGCTCATTCTGCATGTAGGCGACAGCACCCCCGGCGGCGGAGGGGAAGAGAGAGTCGGACCGAGAGGCCCGGGGAGGGCTGATGGGCGACTGAGGGGGTTTTGCGTCCGAGGAAGACGTGAAGAACGGCATCTCGCCGTCCTCTTAAGAGTCCTTGTCGCGCGGTGGGGTTTTCGCTGGTCCGTAGCTTGCAATTGACAATTGACCTAGAAATGAGGGACGGGGAGGGGTTCAAGAGGGGTTGACTGGCTTCAATTTGCTTCAGAAGGCCAGTTCGTGAGCGAGAGAAAAGAGTGAATGAGGATGATGTCGGTCCTGGGAGAGCGGACAAGGACAAGGAGCCAGCAGAGAGAGAAAAAAATTTGCGCGAAAAGACTTTTTTTGGCCGGCCGTCGAGTTCGGTTCGCGGTTGGGGGGTTGGCGGCGGTGATTGGGCGGCCAGATCCACTCCACACAAAAACGACGGTGATGATGTAGTTACTCGGTCAGGATGAGAGAGAAGAGAGAAGATGAGGATGAGGATGAGAATTGAAGCTGAAGAAGAGAGAGAAGAGGAGATGTCGCGATAGTTAACTAGCGATTGTGCCTTGTGAGCCCAGCAAAAGGAAAATGTACCCCGCGGTGAAGATCTCCCAGACCGCTACATCCATCACTCTTCATCACGGCTTCATCTGTGCATTGATTATCGCGCTATGATGAGATGGCGTTGGTAGTCTCGTCACTATTAGCATATATACCAGCTCGAGGCAGATTGTCTTCTTCTATATCCAGACCGTGGTGTCAATAACCAACTAACAACAGCTTCAAGCTGACAGACAGCTAAAATGATACAGGCCACTTACTCTATATAGAGATTGAGATCTCTAAGAGGATACTGAAATTACATCAGAGAAGCCTCTTGAGCACGCCAATCTTGTTGATTCAATGGCCGAGGCCGAAACCAAGACCAATAATACCCTTAACTCCCGTGATGTGAAGCCAGATGAGCCAGCAGAGAAGCCAGAGCTCTCATATCTCGGCCAGATCAACACGCTCTCGAGACTCTTCAATATGAGTTCAACAAGAATCCACACGTCGACCTGCGTGCAGCGCTTCCAGCAAACTACGCTCGACAATGGCCCAATGCAGTGAAAGCCTTCCACCACAGGACCCCATGCCGGTCAAAAAGGAGTACCAACCGCCCGAGTTTCGACGGAAGCTCGATATCCCCAAAACAGCGTCCGTCGTCTTTCCGCTGTCTGAGAAAGTAGGAGCCCTACTTGCACAATACTCCAATGCATCAGTTGAGCCCGACCAACGCCTACTCCATTCATTAAGACAACTCGCACACACCTCCCCAGTCCTCTGGGAGTGTCCCTCCCGCGGCGTCGTGCTCAAAGGCTCCAACGACATCGTCCTCAAGATCCTAACCAACAACCACGGCTACACTGAATACACCTCCCTCCAATACCCAGCCAAGCATGCGCCAAACATCCCTGCTCCCTGGCCACACGGACTCATTGACTTCCCACCGTTTATGGCCATGTTCATGACGTATATCCCTTCACTGGCGCTGGGCCCGTCGACATATGGCCCTATCGACCTTCTGGGCAACAATGACACCAGGCTGCTCGAACAGATGGTCGTTTGACCCCGTGTGCTCGAGGCCAAGCGGCATATTTTGCCATATGGCTATCATAGTAACCTCTCACCCCATCCCATGCTGCTTACCCCCTCTAGTAGAGAGATCCGAGATGGCGGCTCAGATTTGTGATAAAGGCTGAACCAAGGCCGGCATTTCACTTTTCATGAATGCGCACGGATCCATTCATCTTGCACAAGTTCCTTCGCAGAGCTTCGCTTGCCCGGTTCCCACTGCACCATTTTCCGCATCAGACACAGAAACTTCTCCCTGTCCTCCTGTTGTTCCTTGAGAGCAGTTTCTCTCTCTTCGAGTGGAACTGGATCCTGCAAAGGAATTCCGGCACAAAATTCGCCTAAATAAGTTAAGACAGATCGCAGAAAAGTTGAGAAGGGTGAAAAGGGATGTAAGTAGCAATGAAAAGTGGAGGGGAGAAAAGCAGTTTGCCTACCTTCCTCTAAAAAGAATTTGCTCGTCAGCCTACCCTGAGCAAGGAGGTTAGGCGGCGGTGGCCCAAGAAGACCAATCATCTCAGCTAGATGTGCTCTACTTCGGTAGGTCTGGAATTCCGGATCATGTCCAGTAAACAGAAACTCGCCTTCAAACATATCCCACGCCACACAGCCTGCGTTCCATATATCAACGCTGTATGACCATGGAATCTCGAGGATCACCTCTGGCGCTCGATAGAAGTTTGGTTGGATGTCTTCCAAATGCTCATCAACATCTCCAGGCATGGCTGACCCAAAATCGCATAACACCGGGGTGGCAAAATGCTTTGGAGTTGTGAGTTGGCGGGACTCGTAGATTATGCGACCATCATCTAGTTCTTTCCGTGGACAGGGTGTTTGAAGCTCGCTTTCCTCAAAATGGGTGAAAACCGAATCATCAGCAATGCCGAGCATGATGTTATCGGATTTGATGTCACCGTGGATGATCTTGCATTCGGAATGCAAATAGTCCAGTGCTAGAAAGAGATACTTTAGTACAGTTGCCATGACTGGAACGGGTAGCCTGTTAATTGGGTTGCGGCGAAGAAAAGTCAAGACGCTCTCCCATAGGGGAGGATGTACAAGGCATCTGTGTTTATCCGTGGGCCCATTAACATCAAAAGAGTCGAGAAGCAACCGCACGGCTTTGCGACCTGGATGAGATTTCGAGCCTCGCTCCAGGCGTTTGTACATATTGAGCTCGCCATCCAATTGCTGGCCCATGGATGTAGATGTAATGAATATCTTGAGGGTAACATAATTGCAGCAGCTAAGACGGTTTTAGTTCAGGCATTTAACACAATTTTATGGAGATCGGATCTTACTTCATGTCCCGCGCAAGCCACACCGTTGAAGTTGCTCCATATCCGAGTTTACCAACGACTTAGTATTTCTCATTGAAGACCTCCCCAATGCGAACGGGATAGTACCGCGCGGCGACGTAACCTGGGATTGTCTCTTCTTCGATTTTTTCAGCCAGTGGTATCCGGGGAAAGTTCGAATTGGAAAGGTTCAGGGGCTTCCATCGTCCGCACCGGGATAGGAAACGTAAAAGCGAGGGAAGCATTGATACACATGCAGTAAAATCAAGGATGACACGCAAATTCGAAGAGGTGATGGCGTTGGATTTGATGTCGGTGATGTTAGCTGGCAAATCTCGTGGGTTGGGTGAGCTATACCTTGTACGGAGCTCCCCATATACGGAGTACATCGAATAATAAATTTCTATTGGCCCAAAGAAAATGCCTCGATTATCCCTGCTACGATAAACCAATCATGGCCCCTGCTTGTATGCTAGCTTGACGTCACGTTACATAAAGCGGCAGAGTCTATCTTATCTTTCCCGATCGGGCCAGCCACCTGATTCAACCTTGATAACCGACCGTAGGGAAGTCGACGACTTCAATTTCATCCTCGAGGCGACGGCAGGGTGACCTGCGAGATGGTAAGATACTAGGTAGTTGGGCCCGCTTTGTTTTTCTCTGAGGTTTATGGGTGGTTGTCTGTTTTGTTTATGGATCGTTTCGTTTTGCTGTTTCGTCCGAGCTGTGGTTTTAGAATGCCTCTCTAGCATCGAGGAATTCTTTCAGGATTTTCTTTTGTCAGGGACGTATCATCGCAACAACAGCTAGAATGTTCGCATCTCTGTTGCGCCCCAAGGGCAAGTCCGCTCGCCGCAATGATAATCCGTATCCCTCGCCAACCACCGCCAATGACTCAACCCCGAGCCCCATCGCCGCGAGGAGAATCAGGGTGCATGAACCGCAGGCTCGCCCACTCAGGAGAGCCAAAACAGATATAGAGGATGAGGAGCCATACCGTGATAACTACGGCGACTCCAATGACGAGGAGGAAGCGGAAGACGTGACGCCCTTGTTGCCCATCTTCTCAGCTCCCCATCTTGGTATGCTCATTGCCAGATCGTTTGTCATAAACAATACTAACCTGAGTGCTTGATTCCATAGATTCCCTTCCAGTCTACCATCTCACTCACGATTTACGTCTCCTGGTAGCTTCCCGCTGCGAGACAACACTGACTTGGGAACAGTTACGCTCCCCGCAAGTGTCGCAATTCCTCCTCAAACCAATCTTGCAGGTCATACACAATGCGCATCTTTCAAGGGCCACTCTCTATGCACTGATGGCCAACTGCCTTCAGTTCCGCAAAGAAGCTGGCACTAAACCTGGAATTAGCGGTGCCAGTAACACTAGGGCCATGGTGTGTGAGCTGCTTGCCATCAAGCTCCTTAAAGAGTATACCACGCGAGAGTTGATAGATGCGCTTTCCTATGACTTTCATCCGTTGCAAGGTCAAGCCCCTCCGTCTACAGGTAGCACTCTCCACGGAACTGGATGGTATCCCTCCAGTCGCGGCCAACAGCCGTTCAAAGGAATCCGCATATCTTGTTTGGAGATTGCCATCCGTGCCCAGGCCAAACGGCTCCTTGCGCATCCACTAGTGGTTCAGCAGTTGGAAGCTATATGGGCTGGCACAATTGTCTTCCATTCTGTGGCGGATCACTTGCACCGTCAACCGGCTTCCAGGGCCCAGTCCAGGAACCAGTACGGGTCTTTTGCCAGGGGAAGTGACACTCGCGCAAAGTCCAGTAAGCCTGTTGTGAGGCGCTCTGTCTCGCTCTATGACCCTCGGGATGCCTCCTTGTTCAAATTATCCCGACTACGAGTGCCCAGGTATCGCCAGGTTCTCTCCACTTGTTCCTTTGCCGTTCTCCTAGGTCTCTTTCTCACAGTCATCCAGCAAAGGTCATTTAGCCTTACCACTTTGGAGCTGGTCTTTTGGTTCTGGAGCGCCGGGTTCATGCTCGACGAATTAGTTGGATTCAACGAACAAGGATTTGGCCTCTATCTCATGAGTTTCTGGAATACCTTCGACGTCGGGATCCTGTTCTTACTCTTTTGCTATTACTGTTTGCGCCTGTATAGCGTCATTTGCCTGGACCATGAGGTTGCCATTCTGGCGTATGATGTCCTTGCAGCGTCCGCCGTCCTGCTGGTTCCGCGCCTCTTCTCTGTTTTGGATCACTACCGCTACTTCTCACAGCTTCTCATTGCCTTCCGGATGATGGCAGCGGATCTCCTGGCCGTCCTCATACTGATCATCATTGCCTGTAGCGGCTTCTTTGTGGCCTTTACCTTTTCTTTTGGACACAGGGATTCGCCGAGCGCTGTGGTCTACGCGCTCTTCCAGATGATTATGGGCTTCACGCCGGCCGCCTGGCAGCTCTGGGACCGGTACAATCCACTAGGAAAGGCAATACTGACCCTGTTTCTCTTCATCTGTCATTTTCTCGTTGTCACCATCCTCATTACCGTCTTGACCAATTCGTTCATGGCCATTGTGCAGAACGCAAATGAGGAGCACCAGTTCGTGTTTGCCGTGAATACCATTTCCATGGTCAAGTCCGATGCCTTGTTTTCTTACGTCGCGCCCACAAATATTATTTCGTGGGTGATTGCGCCGCTGCGCTTCGTCATGCCGTTTCAAAAGTTCATCAAGCTGAACAGGACCGTCATCAAGGTTACGCATTTTCCCATCTTGTTCACCATATATCTGTATGAGCGGACGATATTGCGCTCAGCCGTCTTTGAGCCCACTGACCTTGTCGACGGACGTCCTCGTCCAAGTCACATCAGTCGCTGGCTTGACCAGAACACAGGATTCGACTTGTTCGGCCCCGGGAATACATTCCGTCTGAGGGAACCGTCCATTGCCACGCATCAAAAGGATGAGGCTTTAGAAGAAGTGTTCCGACGGCCTGTTAAGCAGTCTATCCGCAGAATGTCGCGCAAGGACGGCCGTTCAACTCAGCATCAGTCCGTGGTGAACGACTGGATCCGGGACATTGGGCCAGATGGCGTCGCTGGTCCCCCTGAGGAGGAAGACCGACACCTTCTCGAGCAACTAGAACAACGGCGGAAACTCCGATTTCCGGGCCGGCCGCGCAGGCCATTCAAGGGTTCCATGCGGGATTATACCGTGTCAACGCGGTCTATCGCTTCAGACCCAGAGGAATTTCGGAACAGCGCATATGCTCACAGGAATGTTGTCTTGGATCAAGGGGTTGACGGTCATCCGCTCGAAAGACAGATTACCCAGCCGACGGACATGGAAGGTGATGATGAGCTTAGCAGCGACCAGCATGCCGAAGACGATATCTCCGCTGGACACGCATACTCGTCCATAATAGGCAGCCAAATTCCGGAAGAACTAGACAATGTGTCTCCTCGTGACCACGGCGGTGGCGACGGCAACCGGGTATCCGCAAGCGCACAGAAACGCTCATCGCGGCCGTCGACGGCAAAAATGGTATCTGGACAGAACAGCCCACTGCGACGGCCACAACGGCACAAGAGGAACCTATCCAGTGCCACGGTTCTATATAACCCGCTCGACCAGTGGGCGACCAGCGACGATGTTGAACAACTTCCAAGATCTCAACGGACACCTCTTAGGAGTCCTCGCGCCAGGAGTGGAGCGGCAACACCCAACCGTGCCCGCCCTCTCACACCCAGAGAACAAGCGGCCGCCAGCCGACCACGACCGATTCTTCCCCCATCAAAGGCGGCCGTCGGGGCGAGATCTGTCCCGGACATGAACGGCATGTTACTCTCCAGCGATCCGTTCCACCTACACGCACCACACCGTCGCTCATCGCTCGTCATGGGCCTTGGCTCCGACATTGAGAACAAACCTGGTGGCCATGTCGGAGGTGCCGGTGGCCTCGCAGCGAGTTTCGCAACACAAATGGCGTATGCGACCGGCGGACTACAGCGGATGCGGTCGAACACGACGGAACATCGGGATACGTTGAATCGGCTGGTGTTGGCGCGGATGAAGACGCTGGAAGAGAGTTTTAGGGAGGTGGTGAGGGAGGTGAAAGATTTGAGGCGGGAGCAGGCGTATGGGTCGGATGCGAGGGGTGGGCAGCAGGTGGTTAGGGGGCTGCGTAGGGGGAAAGAAGAAGAAGAAAAAGGGAGTGAGGGTGAAGGTGAGGGTGATGGTGGTGATGTGTCTGATTTGATGTTTGAGGATGATTCGGATCAGGGCAAGGCGGGTTCTGTATGAAAAGATTTTTGGATTGCATGTTCTATTTGACTACGGCTGGAGGATTGGATTTTATTACTTGTGTATTTGTATTGGCGGTGGCTTTTGTGCTTTGGTCTCCCTTCAATACCCCTTGCGCTGATTGATAGAACTGGTTAAGTTACTTTGAATGATATCGAAGTCTCGTTCAAAGATGCTCACTTTGGTAATGGGTTCCAGAGTATGAGGTTCAACTCCATTCTACCACAGTAATCACTTTGAGGAAGGCCACCAAAATGAATTGTCTATTGTCAAAAGCCCTATTTGAATATCACTTGGAATTTCTAGAAGACTGGATGCGTTGAGACTTGAGAGTAACCCCCATGTGCCCCGTGTTGTTGAAACCGCCCTGGCACGTGGTCGGGATTTTCGTCGTCATCGTGAATGGTACCAAATCAAGGACGGAACGCCGGCGACGATTCAACTCTCTCTGAACAACATCAATCATAAGCGTTCGGTCTGCATCTGTCATCTCCGTGATATCATACAGCTTTTACGTCGTCGACGGGACTTAATCCCACTGCCTATCACGGCTTTTTAAACAGCCAGCGGGCTACCCGGAGTCGCCATGGCCTCCTCTTCGAAACCCCCCAGTTCGCTCCTCTAGTATGCCCTCCCATCCCTCCACCACGCCTCACTCCTCTGTCTCTACGGTATACTAACAACCTCACCAGCGTCTGCATCGCCCACAAAACCACCATTCTCGCGGAACACTCCTCCCCCGGCACCTCCTCCACCTCCGCCTCCTCGCTCGCCTCCATCATCCTGCCCAAGATCTCCCACCAAACCCCTCAGAAGCTCACATACACACACGACCGGCTCTTCGTACACTACATCGCCGACTCGCCCTCCCCGCAATCCCCATCTTCATCCTCCGCCGCGGCAACAGAAGAACCCAACTCCCACGCACCACTGAGCTACCTGGTCGTCGCCACCGCCGAGTTGGGACGGCGCATCCCCTTCGCTTTCCTGCTCGAAGTCAAGCGCAAGTTCTTAAAGACCTACTCCTCTTCCAGCGTTGATTTCGGCAGTCTACCCGCCTACGGCTGCGCAGCGTTCAACAGCGAATTACGCGCATTGCTACAACAATACAACACCGCACCCCCCGCAGATTCGCTGGCGTCAGCGCGTCGCGAGATTGATAATGTGCGAGACATCATGACAGAGAATATCGAGCGGGTGCTGGAGCGTGGGGAGCGGATTGATTTATTGGTGGACAAGACGGATCGGTTGGGGAGCAGTGCGCGGGATTTTCGGGTGCGGAGTCGTGATTTGAGGAGGAGGATGTGGTGGAAGAATGTGAAGGTGATGGCGTTGTTGGTGGTGGTGGTGCTGTTTTTGGTGTATTTGTTTGTGGGGATGGGGTGTGGGTTGCCGGCTTGGGGGAGGTGTGTTGGGAAGTAGAAGACTCCTCTCCTTGGGACGAGGGGGTTTGATTCTTCTGGGTGATTTGATATCCTAACCGTGTATTTGTGTTTATGTTTATATCCATATAGTTGACCTTGATATTGTATACTGGAAGCAAGCGATTTTCTTCTTTGAAATTGAAATTATAAAAACATTCTACGACTCCACGGATACTAGTTGTATGGGATATATGTAGCTTGCCATCAAACTTGCTTCCATCATCGACACACAGTCTAGGAGCAAGTCTGCAGGCATGCCATAGCTTTTCAACAATCCAACTCGTCACGAGGACAAGTAGAAGGTTGAGCAACTCGATATGCGCCAGCCGTATACCTCGTCTCGACCATTAAGAATTGGTCGGCGAGGAGATAAACTGGCAAATGGGATGGGTCACGCACGTGGTCGCGTCTGGGCTTTGATTCGAATGTCACACGTCGAAGAGAAGGAAAAGGGAAAGGAGAGGGAGATTTGGAGACCTTTTGAATTGTTCCTGCACTGGTAGTTATATCACCTGCTGGGTCTGATATGGGCAGTAATCCACTATGTTCAGTTCAACATAAAATGCGGAAAACCGAAGAGCACTCGGGGGGACATGCGGAGAAGAAGTCGTGGATAAGTTGGGAGAGTGTGTGCGAAGAAAACGCCCAAACAGAGCCCGCCTTTTTTGAAAAGAACTCCAGTTGAAAAGCATTTATGCCATCAGAGGTCCCATGTTGATTCATTTCGTCTTTTTTTCTCGGCACGGTTGGAAGAAAAAAAGAATAACTCCCGTTCATTACACACAAAAAAAGAGACTGGGGAAAAGCGAAGCAGCCCGATCCGGTCCCTTTGCCGAAAAAAGAAGCCTTTTATGCGGAAGAGGCCTTTGCTCTCGCCTCTCTGCCCTTGCCCATGCGATCCAAGATGCTCTCGCGGTCCTTGTCCAACTTGAGCTTGGTAATGACGACTTTGGAGGGGTGGACGCCGATGGGGACGCTCTGGCCGTTGGACTTCTCGCGCGTGACGCGCTCGATGTGGACGACGTACTTGAGGCGGTAGACGCTGGTGATCTTGCCCTCACGGCCTTTGTTGGTGCCGCGGACAATGGTGACCTCGTCGTCTTTGCGAATGGGTATCGAGCGGACCTATTGAATACTGTTTAGAAATGTCCCAATGCTCTGCTGCTCAATCGAATCTCTCCGCAGCTCGTGTGTAGTTCGAGACGTAGAATGCATTGCCTGATCGAACGGTCGTGGGAGGGGCCAATCGTACATTGTGCTTTTCTCTCAATTCCTTGCTCAATGGGGCGCTCATGATCACACGTCGCTCGCCAGAGGAAGCACCGAAATGGGCCTTGCGCGACTTGCGGCGTGAGCAAGCCAGTTCTGCACGCACAAACAATCCGTCAGCATTCCAGTCCCATCGCCTCTCACTCCGGTATTCCTCATCCTCGCCGACAATGCGTAGTTTCCCGCAAGGAAAGAACGGGGAAATACACACCCTTGTTGATCTTCGTCATTTTGGCAGATCCGAGAATATGCTTAAAGATCTGGCGGCCGAAGGTGGTGGTGTGCGTGAGAATGTCGACCCTTCGGGGATTCACTGGTCGTCGTCGTCGTCGTCAAGAGTCGATATTCGCTTAGTGGGATCGAATTTGTTTTGCGTGCGACTGTGTGGGTCAGCTGACTTACTTCTTGGCGCGTGCGCTAGGGTTTGGCTGACTCATCACACAGCTCTCACGTGGTCGCGTGACTGAGCGCGATCCTGAAGCTTTCCGAAAGCATTCGTCTCAACGCCGTCGAAACATCACGAGAAGCTCAGCAGAAAGCGACAGAGGGGTTCAGGCTGCTGCTATATCGTTTTTTGGAACATCGATTCGTTGCGGCCATAAAGGCGGAATACCTCAGCGCCGCCGCCCACCCGGTACAGAGCTTCCCCCGCGCGTCCTGTACCCTCTTATGGCTCTCCGCATCGTCCTCCGCGCGCCGTGACCTGCGCGACTGCGGACATATCGATATCGACAGCGCGGGACATCCCCTTACCATTGTCAAGGCATACGATATGTCGTACCCCGGATATAATTTCTCTTCCTATCAGTACCAAGCAGGGCGCGCGACGCAGACCCCAAGCAATTCGTTTCCCACGAGACAACCCGTCTCAAACGCACCCTCTACGGCCGCTGCGGCATCGACCTCGGCCTGGCAGCAGACGGACCGTGATTACTCGCAGCAGGACTACGGATGGCAAGCGCATAACTCCTCAAGCATACAAGCTGCGAATACGTCGCAAGCGGGAAATAGCTACTGGTCTTCGTCAAACAATCACACCCAGAACCATGCGCAGGACCCTTCCCAGCAGTACAACTATCGGAGCTCGCAATTGGGTCATAGTGCCAGTACACAATCGTCATTGAGTCAAGCTCGGATGACAGTGGACCCGCCACCTGCTCACGCGTCTTATAACACTACCCGGGTCGCGTCCAACACTGCTCCAAGTCGCGCGCATTCCTCCGCAAACTCAAACTTATATTATTCTCAGACCACGCAGCCTAAGAACCGGACTGCTTCTCCTAATATCGCTTTAGATCCTACTGATCGTCCAGATTCTGCACAGAGATCGAGAAACGCGGCAGTATCCTTGACTGCTCTATCCTCCGCCGTTCCAGCCAGGCAGTATTCACCAAGTACCACCACTGCAGCGTCCTCGACGGTATATTCTTCGCAGAATTTGACCTACATACCCACTACGTCGAATACCGCTTCGGCCAATAACTCTAGTCAATCCACGTATTCGTCCGGCTACGGGTTGGCTGCCCAGAGTACTAGTCGTCAGCCTGCAAGTAAACCGCAACCTAGCGCAATCCATATAGGACAAGGGAGAGACACTTGGTCGTCCTTATCTACAAACTCCACGGCGTACTCGAACTCTTCAGTTCAACCATCTGCGACCACAAATCCCACACCCCAAGCAAGAGCAAGCCAGCCAGTCGCCACAAATATGGCGTCTGGCTATGGCTCTATGCGCTCAACTTCATCCGCCGTCTGTGGGTCAGCATATGCCCCACAAACGACTGCGGATACCAGTGCCTCAGAATCAAATTCCACGCGCATGGATACCAACACTCATTCATACCCGAACAACCAGTCACACAGCCAGAGCGCTGCTTCATCAAATGTACCTCAGCGAAATAACCCCCCTGCAGCGCGTCGAGATATGGCCCCTCCTGAATCTCCTGCACCAACCTCACTACCGACGTTCGTCGACCCAAGCAAAATCTACGACCCATACTATGACTATGAGCGAGTGAAGGCGACCTACAACGCTCATAACACGGACACTGCGCAGAGTGCACGCAGTACTCCAGCAGAGTCGGATCAGTCTACAGCCGTGGAGCAGGCACTTGTTGCGGCCCTGGTTCCTAATACGCAACAGCAAACCACGAATGAACAAACGACAGAAGAGTCGCAGAACTCCTCTGAGGCTCCTGTACAGCAAGATGCGGAAGCACCTCAACCCCCCAGCAATCCTAAAAAATCTAGGACTTTCACGAATCCTAGCAATCCTCGCAATTATGACAATCCCGATAATCCCGGCTATTCCATCTTTCCTAGCAATCCTGATCAGCCAAGTGTGAAGCGTAAAAGTGGCGGGTGAGAACTCCTACTCCGTTTTCTCAATTAGGAGTCAGGCTAACATCTTTAAGTCGGCCTCTAGGTTCGAAGAATAGAGTCACAGCTTCACCAAATAAGTCAAAGGATTCTCCGCCAAAGAAGAGGGGTCGACCACCGCGTAAACAGCCTCCCAGTCAAGATGTACCGGTAGTTGAACAAGCGAGCCCAGCCCCAGTGGAAGTTAATCCACCTGCTCCCGCTCCCGCTCCCGCTCCCGATGCGTTGGCCACGCCCTCAATGGAAACGAGCATGGCGTCGGAAATGAGGTTGATGATTGAGAAAATGAGGGAATGGAGGTGGAAAGACCCCTCCTTGTTCGCGAAGCTATGGGAGGATGTGAAAAAGGTTTTTATAGCTATCTTCCTAAGTGAAACATATCTAACTAATTGTACACAGACTCCATCTTCAGCGAGCTCTCAAACTCCTGCAGCTACTCAACCATCACCCACACAGCCTAGGCCTCCGACTCCAGCCGAGAAAGCTGATGCTTCTGCCACACCTACGGCGCAGCAATCTGAGAACCCACCCGAGAAGCCGATTGAGAAGCCATCAGACACGACTGCTACTCCGGAAAAGCTACCAGATCTAGGGAAGTTTCCTGCCCTGAGACGCAAACGAAAACCTCGTCAAAGCGCCACCACTGTAGTTGACGAGGATTGGGAAAAGGCAAAGAAACCCAAAGTCATCAAACATCGGGCAGAAGGCAAGACTGCATCCCAGAGCAGAGCGGAGATGTCGATTGGACGCCTTACAAAAGCTATGAACACCATTATTGAACCCATTGTTGTCGACGATGATGAGAGCGCACCATCGCGTGAGGAGACTCCCGTACAAGACACGCAACCCCCCACAGCTCCGAACGGTGTCTCCCATGAGGAACCACCCCCTACGACGAACGTAGTGAATGGCGAACCAAGAGGAACGGATAGTGCAATGGCCGATGCAGATGCGAAGCCAGCCGAAGCACAACCTCCACCTAAAGCACCAGAACAGAAAGCTTCAAGCATCTGGCCACTCGCAAAACGTCAGTGGCTGGCGGAGGCAGCATGCGATTACATCAAAGGCATAGAGAGAAACTCTGGAAAAGACTGTCCCCCATCGTTGATTCTCGGCTTGATAGACCAGGACCCATCCTACACTCAGCTGTGCGAAATGATTGAGGGAAAGGGGTTCAGTATCAACCGTGTACACTTTGCAAAACATCTCTTGAAGACAATACCAGATCTAGGGAGCAAAGCTTCCCCTAGCCCTGCTCCAGTCCAACCCACCAAAGGGCCTCTTCACGCACCACACGCCGTACCCCGTCCGCCCCCCGGAATTATACCATCTGGCCCTCGACATCTTGCACCACTGCCGCCAGATATGAATTCACCCCAGCCTCCTCCACCAGTTTATACTCCGCCGGTTTCTGCCCCGAAAACCCTGGGCCCGACCCGGGTGCCAGCGCCGCCCGTTCGTGAACCAGAGCCTTCGCAGTCGGCTGCTCCTCCGGAAACAGGGCCTTCTGACACCGTAGAAGGTGCTTCACCGGGCCCCGACTTTGAGGAAGCTCCCTCGGCAAGCACACCTCAAACTACTACCACTGCAGGCTACACCTTGCCGGCGTCAATAGCCGAACTGCAACATCTCCCACGGCAGTCGTTGCATTCGTCGTCACAGCTGTCCCTTCCTCGGGGAACTGCAACACCTCCGGGCCCTCCAAAAAACACGGCAGTTCCATTCCGTCCTCCCTCGTTTGCGCAAAGTGCTCCAAACAAGACTCTGCCTTCGCCATTTGCTTCGCGGCTTTTTCCTCCTCTTCCACCGCTGGCCAAACTCACTCCTCTGCCAGCGCGAGGGCAGTCAACGGATTCGCAGACCGCCACATCTACACCTGCACCTCCTCAATCAACAGCCAACCAAACCACTCTGCCACAGCCAGTTAACCAACAACCCTCTGCGACCGCCACTGCATCTGCACCTCCTCCTGCGCCTCCCGGGCCCCCAATCGCCGGTCAGTGGACTTTACCGCAGCCCTTGAATCAACAGTCCTCTACTTCCGCACGTGCACCCCCATACGTGCCACCCCAGATGATAACTTTTCAATTGCCAATGAATACGCCGCCCCAGGAACGTTATAGGATCCCGCAAACTGTACCATATGCTGGCCCATCGAGACCACCGTACAACCCCCCTCCCGTCCCGCCTCCAGTGAGCCAGCCCATTCCAACGAGACAACCGGTTCCAGTGGTTCAACCACCGCCAGTGAGGGAGCCGCCGCCGGGATCAAAGGAAGCACTGGCCAAGAAGCGCAACTTTTCGGATATCGTGGATTTGACTCAGGGACTCGATGATGACGACGACGATGAAGATACTGTCGATTCTGAACCAGCTAGCAAGGTTCCCCGTTTGGACGACACTGCGTCTGTTCCTCTGAGTAACGTGGATGCGCCAAAAGTGGTTCAGGTTGATACCGAGGAACAACAACGACGGAAGGCGTTATACTTCAGCTCGGAGATCGTGAAGCCAATTAACAAGGCTGAGGCATTGAGACGGTCATATTATAATCCTAAAACGATTGCGAGAGACATTCTGATTGCATCTGGCCGGCATCCGACAGAACGACCTCTCAACCATCACCTTGTCAAACTGCGGGAGAACTTCATCAAGGTGGATTTCACTTCAGATCTCCATACGTTCCGCTGGGACTTGGTTGACCCTGGATCACCGCCTCCTGAAGTGCCTCTGGCGCCGCTGCCTCGTCGGCCGTCCATTCCCTCGCGGCCGGCTATCTCAGAGCTAAATTCCGACAATTCGTCATCGGAATTACCTAATTCCGAGTCACGTGCACCGGACGGGCCCCGGCGAACTAGACGCGCCTCCAACTCAATTCAGCTCAATGAGCAGCACACCCATCGCCACGATGATGAAAGAGTCCCAACGCCAGACTCACCGCACTCGCAGAACGAGTTGACGTTTCGATATTCTGATTTTATGAAACCCTATTCTTCTCTATCCAAACGGCCACAAGAAATGGCTCGCCCTGCCCCGCTGCCGCGTCTGACGCGCAGTCCCACCGGCTCGGTGACAAAGCCGAAAACGAAGCTGGGCTCGAACGTCGAAGTCGTTGTCAGAAACACCTCGCGTACCTCACCATTGTATCGGGAGTATAACTGTCGCTGGAAGGGATGTGATGCTAAACTCCACAACCTGGATACGCTTCGAAAGCATGTTGCGCGGCTACACATCCCCCGAAGCGGTCTCAAAGTCCCCTGTCGATGGTTGGGTTGCGAGGCTTCTGACAGCGAGGCGTCAAGCTCTCGAAGACAGTCTCAACAAGGTCGTTTCAGCTCGACGGAGCTTCAGGAGCACCTTGAAGAGGCTCACTTGAGTCCGATTGCTTGGAAATACGGCGAAGGTCCAGCTACGAAAGGATCTGGTGAGAACGGAAATGAAATGGCAAATCCGATTGTTATTCTCTAATCGCTAGTGATCTTTCCTTTTTCGCAACATTTAGTTCCTCGAGTCGAAAGAACAGCGCACCTGCTGGATCAGAATGGACGATCGTTGACTCCCAGAATAACGGAACGAGGCCCCAAGCCTGCGTTGATCTTCCCGGCTGCGTCGTCGTCGATTCGGTCGTTTAATAAGATCCATGGCAATAAGACACCTCGTGCAAAGGCGTTGGAGGTACTACGGGCATTGGAAACAAAGCAGGCGAGGGTGGGGATTGGGGTTGGCAAGGGCGGCTGCACGCTGTTCAACGACGAACGGAGGAAGACACTGGAGGCCTTTGTCACAGTGAGGAAGATAAATTCTGGGGACGGGGACGATGAGGATGGATGATAAATTCAAGAGCTCTGCGCTCTGGGATCGGGTTTGAAAACATACTGTGTTTGTATTAAAAATTGTGGATTGCACCTAGCGATGGCGCGAGTGGCGTTTCGGAATTCGTGGACTCTCTGTCCTGATGGTATCTGCGTCGCAGTGATGGATCGACAGGGACTATTGGGAAGGGATTGTGACTTGTGATATACAATATTTGTTGCCGGGGGCATTCAATTTGGTTGCAATTTGACTTGACAAGAAATATAATAAAGACACTGATCCAGCCAACAAGGTGTATGCTGTGCCTCTGCGAAATCGACTTTGGCTTGACAAGAATCTAAGAGTACAATGACAAGCTGTGTTCGTAGCTTGCTTGTCCGGCACAATCCTCCCTATCAACAACTATGTCGAAGTTCATCATTTCGAGGTAACGCCAGCTTCCTTCCTGGCTGCTTTGGTTCCAACAGGTATCAATCACATCTCCATTCCATCTTCCGACACATCAACGAATCTCCGTCCTCGCCGTCGTCGACGAAGGCTCAGTTACCACCACCGCTGGCGCTGCTGGTGCTACTACAGGAGGACCTTTGAACGGGCTCTTCGTGGACGATGACGATGAAGATGGCGCGTTGACGGGCTTGTTCTCGGACTCGTTGTCTTTGGCGTTGACTTCGAGGAAGTGGTAGAGGACGATGAGGAGCATGGAGCAGGAGCCGAGGAAGATGGCGAGTTTGTAGAGGTCGCCGTCTGAGATCATTGTGCTGGTGGTATGGGGTAGGGGGTTTGGTGTTTATGGTCTGCCTTGGATGGCTAGAGGAGTAGGTCGAGTTAGTATTGGGCATAGCGTAGAGTACTAGAAGGTGTTGAAACTTGCATTGATTGACAGTGAGTAGACGGCGGAGTGTATGAGGTCCGTATTAAGAGGAATTCGCTAGTATATCTACTCCGTAGTTCACATCGTCGTCGTGAGCATCCAGTTCCCGTTCTGGCACAGCTGGCAGCTTCAACACAGCAGATGTCATGTTTACGCACACGGCTCCGGGTTAACGCCACCCGCAAAGTTTGAATCTCCCCCACCAACCGCCGGCCACGAAGTCACCGTCCGCCATACTTCAACCCTCATCGATCACAATAGACACCCCGACCGCTGTGGGTTGAGACTTCAGCATATTAGTTTTATTCACTCCGGGGATATTACGTGAGAATTTAGAGAGGGTTCACGAGTGATTAGAATACCGCCAATATGCCGCCTAAGAAAGCTGACCAGCCGAAGAAGAAGAAGGCGACGGTGGAGGATAAGGTGCGTTCTCAAATTCCTCCCAAAATCCCATTGACGTGTGACATGTGTGCTAACGTATTTCTGATTTATATAGACGTTTGGCATGAAAAATGTGAGTACAGAGTTTCCTCCGCAAGCAACGCACGGCCACGGCCACCGGATGAGAAATGGCGAACATTCGACGGGTTGTCCTCATACCATGAACTTCTGTGGGTGATGGGGGTTGCTTCAGCGCAAGTCGACCCCCCAAAAGGGCAAGGAGACACAAGAGCATGAGCGCCCATTTCTTTCCCGTCCCAGCGTTTTATTTTGACGGCAACAACTCTACAAAATTTATTGTCTCTGCTAGAACTGACAAGTTCCTGTTGTTTCTGGTTGGCAACAGAAAAAAGGTGGTAGTGCCAAACGACAAATAGCCCAACTGCAAGCCCAAGCCCAATCGAACAAGAGTCTCGATCAGAAGAAGAAGGACGCCGAGCGGGAGAAGCGCGAGAAGGAAAAGGCCGCTGCGGAGCAGGCCAAGAGAGAAGTTGCGGAACTCTTCAAGCCCGTCCAGGTGCAAAAAGTGCCGTTTGGCGTCGATCCCAAGACGGTGCTGTGCGTATTCTTCAAAAAGGGTGGCTGTGAGAAGGGCAAGAAGTGCAAGTTCAGCCATGACCCGGCCGTGGAACGAAAGGCGGAGAAGAGGGATTTATACTCCGATGCTCGAGATGGCGAAAACGAAAAGGAGAAGGATACGATGGACAACTGGGACGAGGAGAAACTCCGCAACGTGGTGCTGAGCAAACACGGAAACCCGAGAACGACGACAGAGAAGGTCTGCAAGTTCTTTATCGAGGCGGTCGAGAACCAGAAATACGGCTGGTTCTGGCAATGTCCGAACGGAGGAGACAAGTGCATGTACAAACACAGTCTGCCACCAGGGTGAGTGACCACAGCCTTCCATCCCTTTTTTTCCGCTTTACGTGGAACTGACATGCAATCACAGCTTCATATTAAAAACCAAAGAACAACGCGCCGCCGAAAAAGCCCTCATGGACAAATCTCCCCTCAACACCCTCACCCTGGAAGAATTCCTCGAATCCGAACGCCACAAGCTCACCGGCACCCTCACCCCCGTCACCGAAGAATCATTCGCCAAATGGAAACGCGACCGTCTCGACAAGAAGGCCGCCGAAGAAGAAGCCCGCAAGGCCAAGGAGGCTACTGGGCGTGCGCTGTTCGAGAGCGGCAACTGGCGAGATACGGAAGAGGCAGATAGTGACGAGGAGAGTGAAGATGAAGAGGACGAGAGACGCGGCGCGTGGAATTTGGAGGCGTTGCGGAGGGAGACTGAGGATTTGCGGGATAGGACAGAAAAGGACCGTATTGCGCAGCTGGGCGGAAGCGATCCAGGTTCGACGCCTGTGGCGGGTGCGGGTTGATGAAGATGAGGATAATGTCGTTTCCGCGGTGAAAAAAAGGGATTTTTACTTTATATACCAGCAACATGATTCTACGACCTTTCCATCTCTATGTTGTCCCGTTGTTCTTACTGTTGCTGCTCCTGCTGCGTGTTTGTCAAGGTTTGGGGTTTTTATTGCAGGGTACTAAGTAATAATGACTGCTTGACTAGGAGCCCGGCACTATTGACATTAGTCGATGCGTCTGACGGGCAATGGTTTATACAAAATTCCTTGAGTGGTGAGCTTGGTATTTGTGTCGAGCCTAGAACGGGATCGCATGCGAAGGCGGAAGATACATAACCTCTGTCATGAAGACCCAGGATTCAAGGGCTTCGAGTCCTCATGCCTTCATTATTAGATGCTAAATAGTCTTATCGAATTGCTGCTGATTATAGTTGCAAAGACACTCCTTCAGTGTGGTCAAGAAGATCAAGTTCCGAGGTTAAGACTAGATTTATCATTAAATCATATTTTAGTAGTGAGATGCCATGCTATCGCCGCGAAAAGCAAAAGGAGACATGCAGGAAACAACACGGTTGCCGTATAAAAGCGCCTCTGGATAGGTCAGAACGTATGTCAAGCAAGTGTCCCAGAATCAGCATCATACGGGGAATGTAGAAGATGCTTTGGGGTAGCTATGCTAAATCGATAAGCGCCTTATTCCTTTAACCATGCCCGCTTTTTATATAGCCTCTACCGGAGATCAACGGCTGTGGTCCACTATATGAACAAGAGACCCTTGTCGTAGATTTCGACCGCCATTGGAGCTCACATGGGAGCGTAGGGAGCAGTGGGAAAGAGTTTATGAGAGCTCCTGGATCTTTGGCTTGGAGGCGTCACCCGCCGGCTTTTCACCTGTTGGCTTTTCATCCTCGAGTTCGGGCATGTCATCATCATCGCCCTGGAAGTTTGTTAGTCCCGGATTGGCGAGCGAGTTGGAGTGCGCACGTACAGAGTCTTCACCGGCATCACCTTCCAACTCTGCCATATCACCCATACCGGGCATACCACCCATGCCAGCCATATCGCCCATGCCGCCCATGCCACCCGCAGCAAGTTTCGAGAAGTCGATGCCTCCAAGGCCGCTGTCTCCACCTGGTCCGCCAAAGCCACCGGGCATGCCGAAATCTTCTTCGGGGGCTTCATCTTGCTCATCCTCATCAACCCACTATGACAGAAACCCAAAATTAGTTAAATCCAAACAATGTTGTCAGGGCCACCAGAGAGTATGTCCTTACCTTGTCAAAGTCGGTCTTGACAAAGTGCACTTTCTTGGCTTCCTTTAGCAGACGTGGCCAGTACTCTTCCTTTAGCTCTTTCTTGCGCAAAACCATGTCGACACCGCGGGGAGAGTGGTGTGTTCGCGAGTTTTCAACATCAATCTCGCCATAAAGTTCCAAGTCAACCTTATAATCAACATTCTTAGTGTTGGAGTGACCGCTGAAGGACACGCTTGTCGGGGTGAGGTTGAGCTTGGCTGAGGATTGGGGAACATCTGGGACGTTGAGTGAAAGATACACGATGTTCTTGCTCTCGTCGGTGCTGGAAGAGCGCTGGGCCCAGAGGACTATATAGAGTCAGCGTCGTATTCTCGCACAATGGAAAGTAAACAATGTGAAACCGAGCTTCAAAAAGCTCAGCTCGAGCGTTGCAAGCTTTCCAGCATCGACGCGACAAGCCATATCAGTATTTAGAGCTATGTTGCATCGATACTGCGGCCTGCCCGCGCTTCACATGAGATATCAACATGTTTCCCCTCACCTTCTGGAACTTGGGTAGCCATTGTGGTAATCGTGATGACAATCGAGAAGGATAGTAGTTCAAATTAGAGCAGTGCAAGGGTCAAAGAAGAGAAGACAGGAATGAATTCGGTTGGCAATGTTGCTTGACGTCGAAACGGAGTGATGCTGTTAAGTTGACCGAAGCCAGAGACGCTTAGAAACTGCTGGAAGGCGGGATCGTTCACGTGGGTTTGCTCTGTTTGCTCTGTTTGTAGGTGACTAAGCCGCATTCATGCCGATAAGATAATCTCCGCCGCCGTCATCGCGAACTCCTTGTCTTTGAAGGCCGCAATGGAGGGGAAACGGCTTTGTTGCACTAGTGAATAGATTTCGCATTGTCGGCTCTTTGCTGATAACCACTTGCTTCTCATTTTATTTCACCTTTCTTTATGCCATTTTACATAAAAATCCAGGGCCAGAGACGTCGCAACCCGCCTTTTGCGCCTTCACCATAGAACGTACGCCGACCACGGACTTCCGTACAGATATATAGACAGATTGGAATACAAAATCAGCCCCTCCGGCCTTGGGCTCGTCAAAGATGGAAACCCTGAAGGCGGTTTTCTTTAAACCAGATCCGGCAGCCCAAGTATGGCATCTTTTACCCGGCCAGGCCGTATTCCGGGTCTACGTCTTTACTAACGCTTTTCTGTTCACCATTAGATGAGAAAATGCAACTCCTTAATCCGTAGTAATACCCGCAAACTCGACCGCGACATTGCCCAGCTTAGAGCGCTTGAAAGCAAAACAAAACAGTTCATCGTCGCTGCCTCGCGCCGGGCACAGCGGAATCCGTCACAAGCGAATCAAGCGGCCCAAGAAACGAGGATTTTTGCCAGGGAGCTGATTCGGGTTCGAAAACAGAGCGCACGATTAAATACCAGCAAGGCACAGCTGGAGAGCGTGAGGATGCAGGTCAACGAGGCGTTTGCCGTGCGAAAGATTGAAGGCGGGTTACGGTCGTCCACAGGAATCATGAAGGACGTAAATACACTGGTTAGGTTACCGCAGTTATCAGAAACGATGCGACAACTCAGTAGGTCCCCGCTGCCATCGTGTTTGAAGGATCGTGCTAATTATCCGTGCAGGCTTGGAACTGGTGAAAGCTGGTATAATCGAAGAGAGTATAGATGATGCACTACCCAACGACCAACTGTTAGAAGGGGAGGAAGAAGAAGCCGATGCAGAAGTTGATAAGGTGCTGCAGGAAGTCTTGCAAGGAAAACTGGCAAAGGTCGAAGGTCCCAGGGTGGAGGAGCCGCTGGAGGAGCCGGTCGAGGAAGAGTTCGAAGATCAGGAAGCTACCCTCGAGCAAATGAGAGGACGGCTCGAAGCTCTCAAGAGCTGATGCTACGGCTGTAGTCTCCGCTGGGCTCCCAGGCTCAGCTGTATATTTTTCTTTATGTCCGTCTCGGTTTCACGCCCACTTACGATACTGGAGTTGGCGTTTCGAAGGGCTGGCATTTCATGCGGGGGATTTGTATATGGGGTCTAGGTTACATTCGCATGGTTTACTCCTGCTCGATATTGATATTCTTGGTATACAAATGGCTGTTCACTCATAATCCCCTTCCCTCTTACGTAGTTGGATGCTTGTGTGCTGAACGACGGGTCAACTTCGTTTGTTGGCAGTGGTTCCTATGCACAGAGCGCAGAGAGCATCTGGCACCCCCAAACATGAACATGGTACTCGTCAGAAAATCTCATATAGACATTGAAGTATGATTTCCTAGATATCCCAACCCACGAGGTTGCTTGTCTCCTAGCCTGTTGGCGGCAGTTGCGACGAGGTGCTTACATAAGTTAATTGAGGAGACCCAAACAGGCTAGCGCAAGGGTGGCTTTGACGGCAGCCTTGAATCAACTCTTCTCTTTCTTCCCTCTTCACTTTCCCCCCTTCAACACCCTCATCCACGACCACTTCATCGACAACTGCCATCTTCCCATTCACTCTTGCTGCTGCTGCGCGTTTTATTTCTGCACTTGTCGTCTGCGAAGCTAAATTTAGCTATAAATCTTGCGGTTTCCTGCCTGATCACCTTGATCCTTCACAAGCCTTCGCTCAGTCGCGTCACCGTCAACAACATCGGTCTTGACAACGAACAACATCGCGCTGAACATTTCAGTCATCGAGATTTCGTGCCTTGATAACTATATCGAGTTTTATCTTTGACAGATCAAATCATCACCATGTCTGGAAAACTCGACACCTCTCTTGATGAGATCATCAACACCACTCGTGCGTCGCGTAGCAACCGCCACCGAAACAACAGAACTGCAAGAGCCAAAGCTACCACCGCACCCGTTGGTGGAGTGAGAAAGTCAACCAGGCAAGCGAAACCTGCCTCCAAGGCCCTTCCTGCTGCGCCATCTGCCGGTTCCGGTGACAGCAAAATCATCGTCAGCGGCCTGGTAAGTTCTTCACTTCTCTCTCCAACCGCTGAGAGTAAACATCGATGCTAATATGTAACAGCCGTCCGATGTCAATGAGTCGAGTATTAAGGTATGTTGAACAGAGGCGCTCTCTGGGTTTCGTTCGCGATCTCCGTTTCAATCTCTCTTCGGATATCCGATCGAACGCGTCGCTCTTTTCCACCACATACCGCTTTACAGAACAACTTTTGTTGCCATGGGCTACTTGTGTCGTTCGATGCATTCACTTGCATCGCTAGACAGTCTGCTCCTTCATTTTGCTTTTGCTCGCCCCGTCAAAAGGCCTGATGCAAAGCTTTTAGAAGTCGAGCCATGTCGCCTTCATGCGACTGCCTAGACCTGTCTTCGTCGCTTTTGCCCACGCAGCGACATTGACATGGTTACACTATAGGCTGCATGTAATCAACCATTGAGGAGACATACCTCTGGTTATCTTTCAAGGCATTTCTTGTGCTTGTGGGGGGTGTTTGGAATCAGCGAGCGCAGCAGCTAAGCAGAGCAGCACCTTCAGCCTCTCCAGTCCTCTGATCGTACGACTATCAACCCTCAAGAGCATGGATTGGGTGATACAGCCAGCCTATTGAATTGTCGTGATAATTATGCTGAGGCATTGAGCTGTTGGTTATTCCATACAATACCACTTTGCTGGCAATGCCCTTGGGCTATGTTTCGAGTCGGAACTGCATCATGCAGTTCTATCGAAATTGGGGTTTGGCGAAGGATGGCGTGTTTATGAGGGCTTCGTTGGACAGGCTGTATGGGAGGCGGGGAACTGTGCTTGGTCTTGTGATAAGATGCTGGAGAGTGGCAGATACTTATTCTTGCTGGGATATTGGGCTCGACAGGATATATCGTACGACCGACAAACGTTACTGCGTCTAATGCTGTTGCTCTGCGCTCGCTGATCCACGGCGCCTTTTGTTCGCGGTCGATTGATCACGCTGAATCCCTCTGCTCTTCTCGATCGCGTCTCATGAGTCAAACGTCAAATCGCTTTTTACTGATGTGGCTCGAAATAGGAATACTTCCACCGATCCGCCGGCCCTGTCAAGAAGGTCATGCTTACTTACGACCAACAAGGCATCAGCCGTGGAATCGCCTCCATTATCTTTGCTCGACCAGAAACTGCAGCCAAGGCTGCGAAGGAGCTCAATGGACTGTTGATCGACAAGCGTCCCATTAAGGTATGCCGAGGATTCCGGCTCCCTCGACCTTTTTCAACCTGACCTAACGAAGCCGATAGATTGAGGTAGTAGTTGATGCCGCCCGTGCTCCTCCCGTACCTCCAGTCAAGTCTCTTAGCGAGCGTGTCGCGTAAGTATACGATTTCTAGGTCCATGTACACCATGACTGATGAGAGAACCAGTCAACCAAAGGCTCAGCCTAAACCAGCCTCTGCCAACAAGCCTGCTCGGCGTGATCCTCGCGGACGTACTCGCCGTGGTCGCAATGCCGGTCGTCCCAAGCCAAAGACTGTCGATGAGCTAGATGCCGAAATGGCAGACTACTTTGAGGCCTCTGGCAACACCGCCAACGCTCCCGCTACCAATGGTACTGCCCAGCCCGCAGCTGCCACTGATGATATGGGAATGGATGAGATTTCTGTAGGTAACTCTCTGTCAACCACAAGTGGTCCTCGCTAACGTCATGCCACAGTAAATGTTTTCACCTAGTAGTCGCCGATTATGCACTCTATTTCAAGGGTCAATCATTTGTACTTTTATCTTTCGGCCTACGACCGCGTAGCTCATGACGCTGCACTGCTTCCTTCGATGCAAATGCTGTTGAGTTTCGGTACCAGCGGCGGAAACAGCAGACGATGTTCTCCTCTTAATTATCGATTTCCTCCTCTTTTTCCCTCTTACGGTGCTTTATCATGCTCGGCGTCTTTTTCGGAACGGGGTTCGCGATGCGTTTTTATTCTGATATCATGAAACAAACATCATAAATATTCATTTTTCTGCGCTGAGGATTGAAACGAGGGCGAAATGTATTCTTTCTCAATGGCTGGAGGGTTGGGAGTTGGTATCCATCTTGGGTTGGCTGTGCTTTCCTTTGTAGCCGGCGTAGCGTCAAGTTCTTGATAGTATCATGCAATTGGCGTTTTGAACAGGATTATCTTTTAATTCTTGTCATAGGGAGCGGTGCATATTGACAATTTCGTAAATGGAGAAGACAGTTGACTGACGGCTGACGCTGATAACTTTGTACCTTGCAGAATTAGAGGTCCAAGTCAACTCAACTGCCAAATAAGAAAAGTGAATCCAATCCATTGCGATAAATGAGTATTGATTACTTTGATACTGCCCCCACTCGCAACCTAACACAGAGACCATAACTACATATACCCCAGAAATATAGGAATTGACACTACAAGTCGATGATGAGATAACTACTGGCTACCATCTCGGACCATCCCAGGTTTCGCATTCTGATATCAACCTCAACAAGCTGATCTCTTTTTCTGATTCTCGAGTATTTCACAACCCAACGTGGGATTGGCTCTGCAGATTTTACGAATAGGCAGTCATCGTTTCTTTCCATTACGATTGCCCTTACTCCTGCACTTGTGCTGCTTCTCTAGGCCCCAAGGTCTCATAGCATCCCGCTCCTACAGCTGTACTCCGTATTGAAGACAATTCCAGTGCATTGCATGTTCTGTTGTCTTGATGGTTAGTTTTACTAACTTATATGCCAAAAGAATATGCCGACCACTATCAACCACTTCCTTCCAGTCATGATAATCAACTGATACTACTATGATCCTTTCTCGTACTAAGTCACGTCTGACTTATCCGTTATGAAACATACGTTGAAGCTCGAACTGGAAGTCGAGATATCAACTTTAGCACCAACGCTCACATTCGAACATGAGGGACTGATTCATCACCCCACGCGGAATATAGCAGTTTCCCGCTCGCCTCGAACAAAACCAAAGTGATCATTCAATGACCCAGAAGCGATTCAGTTTCACTTTTTGAAATATCCACAGGCACGGCTCAGCAATTCAAAGCTATTCCCAGCATACAGTACAAAAAGACGGCTCGTAGACGAGCTGTTCTCATCACAATCGATATTTACTCTTTGCCAAAGTAAATCAAACCAAGAAGACTGAAAACCGATAATAAAAACACAAAGACAAAAAATCGAATATCCTAAAAGGGAAAACACGCACGCGTCCCGTCTCTCTCTTCAGCGATATTTTGGGTTGAATGGCGAGTATCCTACACAGTGGATTTATCGCTCACATTTCTACCATATCCGTGCGCAGCCAGCAACTGAATGTTGACAAATACTCTGCTTACTGCAAACTTACTCCTCAAACATGTGAAGTATGGATGTGGAAAGAGTATGATCGGGAAAGGAGAAGAGAAAAACTTGGAAAAGGGGCTCCCGACGGGACGGAATCGCTTTTCTATTTCTTGAAACAAATACTCCGTAAGCGATGGTTGAAGTTGTGAGAGAGCGCGGAGAAACAGCTACGCTGCCGTGAGTTTCGGGGCATTCACGGGGGAGTGTCTGGCCATCGGCCGCGTAGATGGCGACAAAGAAAGGGGGAAACAAGGGTATTCGACGGGACGGATCTGAGACCAGAAAAGCAGTATGAGAGCGGCCAGCGCCCAATGATGTGAGGAGTGTGCAGGAGAATGCGGAGAAATTTGGACTCGTGATGAAGATGGAGGCGAGGGGAGGAGTATATTTCCTAGACGCCCATAGTCGCAGAGTTATAAGCCAATGTTTGTTATTCATTCTATCATCATGGCTCCTGTATGCAAAGTAGGTTCGTGGCGAGACACCAGATGACAGAGAAGAGTGGCTAACTGCATCACCTCAGGCGAAAAAGATATATAATAAAGGGCTCCGACACGCTGGTCATTTCGACAGAAAGTGTCCAGCGACCGACTCGATTCACAGAACAGACTTGCTGGCGAACAATGATGACCGTCCTGATGGAATCATTTTCCGTGGTCAGTGAAATCAAGATGCGATGCTGTTGACCGTGCTGTCGGGATGGATGATGAAGGAGATTCCATTAACAAAGGCGATGAATGAACATTCGACGGACATTTGCATACAGGCGAGATTAGGTCTCTTCTGCAGTAGTTATGGCGATGCTGGCGATGTGGTGGTGATGTGGTGATGTGGTGATGACGATGACGGTGAATTAGGGGATGGTACATACATACATTATGTAGCCGGCCGGCAGATCATGTTATGTATCACAATTTGTCGACGAGATCGGATCAGAGATCTAGGCGGCGATCGACTGATCACCTCTCGCCTTATGCGGCCGCACCCCAGATTTTCCGCCAAAACCCAATCTGCCCGCCATCGATGAATGACATTGTACGCCATGTAGCACAGAGTACCTGCACCCCGCAGCCACTCCATCCCCCTTATCTGCAGAAGGATGAGAAGTGTACACTGACAAGAGGGAAATCAAGGAACAAAGATGCGCCTCTGGCAGAACAATCCGCCCGTGCCTGCGGCAGCGCACGCACGCCCGCACGCAGAGTAAGTCATTTAATGCGGGGAGGTGGCGGTCAAAAGGCAATTGAATATGTTTGTCTGGTCCTTGCTGCTCTTTCAAGAGTCAAAAAAGGGCACGGGAACGCAGACGGGCTGTCCCGAGAGGGTGGACATCAGACATATTGGGTCCCAGAGTCCCTTGCAGAGTCTCTCAGATCTAGTTTGCGAAAAGACAAATCTGCATCGGGATACTAGATTCCACACATTGCTGCTTTTGCAGGTCAAAAGGGAGCAGTGGATCGCAGACGGGCTGTCCCGAGAGGGTGGACATCAGGCATAATTGGGTCCCAAGTTCTGCTCAGAGTCTCTTATAAAGACACAGTTCGCGAGAGCGTGGCGGCCAAAAGGCAAATCTGCTTTAGGTTACTACATAGATCTCTAGCAGGAGTCAAGGGCACTGGAACGCAGACGGGCTGACCCGAGGAGGTGGACGTCAGACATATTGGGTCCCGAGCCCTGCTCAGAATCTCTTACAAAGACACACTCCGCGAGAGCGTGGCGGCCAAAAGGCAATTTGCTTCAGGATGCTACCACGCATTGCTGCTTTTGCAAGAGTCAAAAAAGGGCACTGGAACGCAGACGGGTTGACCCGAGAGGGTGGACGTCTGGAATATTGGGTCCCGGAGTGCTCCTGGAGTTTGTCAGGATATACTTGCGAGCGTGGCGGCTGAGGTTGAGTTGCGCTCGATCTGGAGAGTTTGCGGTAGCTGGCGCTTATTTGTCAGGGAGGTACTTGTGAATTTTCATGCTGCGATGTAGCTGTGCCAAGCTGGATGTACAGTACCTCAGCCTATGTACCAGAGTCTGGGTTTGAGAAAGGGGTATCATTTTTGTTTGCTCGTCAACGACATAGAAGTGTGATTCTATGATGGACTCAACAATGCAGGCTGGATGAGACTGGTCTTGTGCAGTAGGGTCCAGATATCAAGATTGAGATGATCTGAATTGCCATCAATCGCCGATGATATTCAGCCCACGCTGCACGAACTAGCCCCAGTTGAAACATATATTCGAATCTGACATGACAAACATCCGAGTAATCCGTCGAGTCCATAGATCGCTTTCACTGCCGCGATCAGAGATCACGATCCAGACTCGCAAGCATCTTCCGGGCCTATCATTCAGGAAGTGAAGCTTCAATATCCGACCGTGGACGCGAAAGAGTGCCGAGTTACACAGCGAAAACAGCTGGTTTCTTGATTTTATCGCCGGGAGACTGTTCCATTCCACTCATCTGTTCTCATGCCCGAATCGCATTCCGTTCAATGCTATTCCCGACACCGACACTAGCACCGACACCGCTCGCTTCACCCTTGTTCTTCACCGTCTCTCTCCTTCTCCTTTTCGACAAGCATGACATGCACTCCTGCATTGATTCCTCACAGCCCCCATGCCCCTGCCTTGAAGAATTTTCCTTGCAAGATGATGCTGAAGAAATGATAGCCATGGGATCAGGATCACGATCCCAGCAAAGTCAACAAGTAAAATCTCCGACATATGTGAGCATGATATCGCGGGATGATGAATCCATGTTCATGTCGTCTCTGAGACAAAAGAAGAAGCGGTTATTTTTTACCCCCGTGACCGTTCTTCATGCTGACTTCACCGCTGACGAGATGAGGACCCTGGGGTTCCGGGGTAAAAGGATAAGTCAGGATACTCGAGGGACCCGAGGTTGTGCGGGATGAAACACAGCATAACACTCTCCCCGCGTCCGACGTCGACATTTGCGAGTCTGCAACGCGTTCAACTGCCGTTTGCTGTGTTATGCCGGTACTGGTGGAATATCTGCTGATTGGTCGGGAAGCGGCATATTACATCCGCGTACTAGCCAATCCCGTATTTGAGCGATCCATTGGCTGTTTATTGTGAAAGTGACCAATCACACCGACTTTGCGTCATCCCGTTTCCGTCCCGAGTCGCGTTCCTTCCTTGTTTTGCCCTGCCCTGCTCTTTGTTTGTGCCTGTCGCAATATCACATCGCGCTTCACTGTCGGTTCACGTTCACTGTGGTTTGAGCAGTCACAATCGATATACTGAGCACTGTGTTAGCATCATCACGGCAACATGATGATAGATCCAGACTGGCAAACTGACTGACTGACTGAAGCCAGACAGCTAGCCAGACCGCCCAAGCTCCAAGCTCACAACGCCATCCAAATCCCCGGGATTTGAATCACCGCCTCCCCTCAAGCTTCCAACCTCCCCATTCCCCATCTGGTAAAAGGATGCCGAGGAGACTCACACCCGCGCCGCCGCAGTTCGTTAATCCAAAGCGATCGATACCCCACAGAACCTCCCCCCTCTCTTCTGAGCTCTCAGCCCAGCAAGCAAGACCGTACCGTACGGTCCCGACAAACGAGAACGAGAAAAAGCAAAGAGAAACGAGAAAAGGGGGAGAACTCGGAGAGGAGAGTGGGGGAGGAAGAGAACAGGGCCTGGACAAACAGACTAAACACAGCGAGTGGCGCTGCGGAAGCTCCCTTCCGCGCGACGGCGCACTCCCAACTCCACGGTCGGCGGGGCGCTTTTAGCGCGTGAAGGGGTCCGGGATTCTGGGATCGAATCATCTGCCCATGTTGAGGGTTGCTTGAGTGGTGCTAGGCCGAGTTGGGAGCATGGTCGGGGTATATTTGGACGGTAGTAAGACGGGGCCTGGGCCTGGGTCTGGGCTGGAGCTTTTGACTGAGACGGGGGAGCTAACGGGGGTCGAGACGCTGCTATCGATAGCTATCGCTGACCGCGACTACTGATCGATAGGATAGCAGCGCGTGTTATGATCGTTGGCTAGTTGTTAGTGAGACGGCCGTGGAGGAGGCGGCGGCGGCGCGGGGCGGGGGGCTGGCCCCTTTTGAACTCCCACCGCCGCTGAAGTCGAAGGGTTTTCAGCAGCAAAGAACAAAACGGTGTGCAAGATCGACGCGCTGGCCAAGGTCTGGTTCTGGATTGGGAAAAAGGTGCTCGAAATGGCAGGGAATTCAGGTACTATGTGCCTAGCTACCGTAGCATACTCCTGCAGCAAGGTCTGCATCAGGATGCAGGATGGAGGATTCCGTGAGTAGTTGGAAGATGGGCAACGCACGGGGTAGATCGGTGCCAATAGTCTTGTTCAATCCTGCTGCATGGGCGATTGTCCCTGTTTTGTTCCTAAGGACCTGCGCGGTGGTATCCAGGGCAAGGGTTCACTCACCACTTTCGGAGGACCTGTGGACGAGAAGCTCACGAACTGGGCATGTCGATTTGTCAAAGCACTTTTTGCCTCCTTTGATGAGGGCGCGGCCAGTGCACCAAATGTCAGCTTGCCAGCCTTTTCATCTCACTTCGCTCAGCTCACATTCAGGCGTGTTCTTTGCCACAAGACATCGACCTGTCAAGTCTGCATTTCTCAAAATCTGGTCTGCAATCCACTCCATACGAGATAGTAAGACACCTATCGTCGGTGCATCATCACCATCACCAACCCAACCTGGTTCTTGTCGTCGTTCACAGCAAGGATCATAATAATCCGGGGGTAAACTTTCGGGTAACACAGCTCTCCCTTCCGCCACCCGAGAACCACACACCTGGGTTAAATCACAGCACCAGTCTTGAATTGGTCAAGTATTGTGGGGACCTGGGCTGGGGGGTGGTGCAGGTACGTACGACTCGGACGCGGGCTGGACTGACGGGCGATGGGGGGAGAGAAGGTTTAGACCATGACCTTTTTAGGGGGATAGGGATGGGGATGGAGGCCTTGTGTTGTCCTGTACCAGGTTGTTGGGATGGATGGATGGATATAGACGAGTACAGGATGCGTATGTGTATGTAGGTGCGATCTGGATATGTCAGATCGGGGATGTGAAGGATCAAAATGTCCATATGGAATATCGAGTCGATTGAATTTGGATTTTTCGGGATAAGAATAGATGTTTGGAGGGTGTGAACTGGGATTGGGATGACCTCGGCAGGGGGGCGGGTGGATGGAGACGTAAACGGAACATAGCATAGCACGGAGGACTTTGATGGATGATGATTCTACGAAATTCGACCATGAGGCCCGTATCCTGTAGACTGCTCAGATCGTCCAAAATGATTGATTGTTGAGCGAGTCGGCGTTCTACTCCCTCTCCATGGATTGGAACTTGGAAGCAAGCAAGCAAACTGTTTCGTTTCTCATTCTGTTCAAGATGTTTGCCCACCATCATCACCACCATCAAGTCCTATCCTACCGTCCTAACCGCCCTTTACAACTGAAACAAAACACACGATGAAAAAGAAGGTTCACTAACCTCCACCACAAAACGGCCATAGATTCTTCACAAACATCCCTCCAAGCCATCCAGCCAGGGTCCTGGCCATAGCTATTTAGTCTTACCTCTTTAAGGAAAACGGTGATTCTGACGATGATGAAGGTGGTGTGAACCCCTTTTTCCATCATCACCAACACAACCAGTTCTAGAACACAGCTAGAAAGCAGCCGCGCTAAGACCCGAGGAAACGGGCAGAAGCTGCTCGATGCGGTTTAGCGTGGTGGCAGCTCGGGAAGGGTCCGGTAAGAAACGAATCAGATTTCAAAGAAACTGAAACCACGAACGAACGGTGGACTGGTGGTGGAGATGACTACTGGATGGAGGCGATTATCCGTGGATTTTGAATCTATTTGTGATTATCTCGCGGAGCGGACGGACGGGAGGATGTGTTTGTGGTATTGGGATGGATGATGGCGATGGTGATGGTGATGATGTGGAATACTCTGGTGATGGGTGAGATGAGCAACTTATCAGAGTCGTCAGTGAAGCACGTGCACCTGCTGCAGCCCTGCAGCCCTGGGAAAGACGCTGCTACACTCGGTCCAACATCCCAAGGCAGACTGCGGTCAGTCGTCGTAGCGACAAAATAGACGACGATGATGAAAGTGGTGAGGATGAAACCGGAAGCGTTAAAACAACTCCTCCACGAAATTAAAGCCCGTAAAAACGAACAAAAAAATCAACTCCGAATGAAAGGCCCATCTCCACTGACCGTCGACTAATTAGCAGAAGTATTTGTCGCCAGAGAACCCATATCCCGTCCCGCCCGTGCGGATGCCCGAGGTTAGTTTCATTTGGCCCTTTCACGGCTTACTCAAAGGAGCAAAAGCGTCGCGGAAGAGGAAGCCTGTCCCCGCCGCCAGCCCAGCGAGAGTGGAGATCTCAGGATTCCAAGGGAGCGGAAGCTGTTGCAAAGTCTAAAGGATCAGTGGATATTATGGGACTGTGCTTCGGGGGGGGGGGGGGGGGGGGGCTCATGGGAGAAGTATATATTAAAGGGACGAGAGCCTCCAGGATATCAGCGTCAGAGAGAGAGAAGAGCATCATCATCATCTCATCATCATTCATTCATTCTATCTTCGAGGGTATCATCGTGAGACTGAGACAGTCCGTCATCGGAAGCAGCTTCTCAACCAGTCTGTCACCACTGCCGCGTCGTGAAACAGTCTGCATCCCACCACGTTTCCACTCCCGACCAGCACCACGAAAACCAGCGTCGCGTCTCGCGCAGCATCATCTTGTTCATTCTGCCCGACGTGTTTTTCTCGCTCCCAGCCAGTGTCCGTCCGTTGATGCAGCAGGCGCAACGTCACCGCTTTTTTGTCTGCAGCAACCACCCAATCACTGTCGCGTATCCAGCGTGAAACGGTGAAGAAGAGAGTCGACGACTCGACGGAGACGCAGGAGACGCACTAAGCCCGGGGAAACTTGTTCCATCCTGTCAGAAGTGTCGTTTTCTTTTCCACTCCAAAAGCCGCCTTATCGAGGGGATTGGGTATCCATCGAGTCGAGAACGCGCCCAATACGATCCCACACGCCCAGTGTTGCTGCTCCCATTCGTCCAGAGTGTCGGTGTATGCCTTGTTGTTGAGAGTGTTTTGTTGCTTGATAGGTATGTGTGTACTTCTTCACCCTGACTCACTTTGGTACCCTCTCGCGTGTCACGATACTCGACCCTGAGTGGTGAGGGATGTACCTCCGCCAGCAGGCAAAACGCAAAGACAAACCAAATCTGAATTCAGACACAAACTTACCCGCGGATTAGTACAGTAGAACCAGCAAAAGTCTAGACAAAGCGAACATTTGCCTGAATCTACCGCCAGTTTGGGTTTTTGTCAGACTCAACCCACCAGCCGGAATCCATACAGTTTTGACTGTTGTTGACAAAGAAGGAGAAACAACGCATCCAGACAAACAACACAAGTTCGCCTGACGGACGGGGTATATTAAAAAGCGTCGTCTTTGAAGCACCTCTCCGCTCGCGACCTGTCACTTATCACCAAACAACTATTTTACTCTTACTCTGACTATTATTGATCGACGCCAACCGTCGACTCTGCGCCATCGGACATCCACCACCACCAACTGGACCCCAAGTTTCAAGCAGACAGCAGGTCCACAAAGCACCCTGACATCAACGACTCTCTGTCTGAAGACACAAAGCATCGAATCAGACACCTTTGCCTCCCTAGACCGACGCATCTTCTGTCTTGTCGGTGAAAGGAGACCACTTGGAAACAACAGACCAACTTATATCCCTTTGGACGACTTGTTACTACTTGTTCGTCCTCCGTGCAACGGATCTATCTGACTCACTCCTGATTTAAAAAATCCGGGGTTGCCATCTCGACTCGTGCATTGGGCATACATCCGTCCAGTGACAAAGCCAGCATCGAGCGTGGCATTCTGATTTGCGATCCCCCAACAACAAAGCTCTTTCTCCCCCGTGATTTCTCTTCTACTTCACAGGGCGAGAAAAGCGGTCACAGACCGACGTGTGACTGGTGCGAAAAACAAAAAGAAGCAAAAAAAGCAAAAAATACGCACCGAAAATCCACTCTGACTCTCTGAGTGGGTGACGGATTCTAGACCTTGCTACCAACAGCCGAAACTACGCCAACCGGTGATCGGAGCACGCATCCCATCTTGGGAGTCTCGTCCTCTCTTGGTCTCGAATCTCGACGATACGGTGTGCGCACGCTAACCCCATCATCAACTTTTTTGTGACGACGCGGGCTCAGCGGACCGTTCCATGGGAGCTGGGGCTTTTTACGTCGTGTGCCACCCCCGACTTTTGGATCGTCTTCCCCGACTTTTTCTAATTTTACGTCGTTGATATATTATTATCATCCCGACCCTCCCCCATCCGTGTGCTCCCTTTGATTGTTCCCTCTTACATACTTTCGAACATCCGGAGTACATACTCTCTCACACACAACATACATACTCGGCGCTTTATTTATATCTGACACGGCCCTCTTATTCACGACCACACCCACCTTGTGTCAATCCGGACTGTGCATGTGTTGGGTTTGTTTGCTGCCTGCGACGCCCGACTAAAACGAGCTTATCCTCCGACACAACAATACGGCTGTCTTCGCATATATAACTGTGCGAGTCCCTGATATCCACAACACACCAAAACAACGTTTCGATCGATCAGACAAGATGTGGTACGGCTACGGATTCAGCAGTGCTGCCTCTTCGCTATCACCTTCTCCATCCTCTCTTCCACCACCACCTCCTCCGCCTTCACCCAACGACTCTCTCCTCGACATCAGCCCGCGCAAGACTTCCTTCTCCATGACCTCAGGCTGCAACACTTCCTGCGCCTTCCCCTCCTGGCCCAACCGTGCCGCGCTCTTCTCCAATTCTGATGAGAGCGCCAGCGCTTTCCTTTCCGACGAAGACCTCTCCACACCATCGCCATACTCTTCCGCTTCCTCACCATCCCACTCCGACGCTTTCATCAGTGACGACGAGCTGCTCTCATTACCCTGCAGCGCATCCGACCTGACCACCGAGGAGCAGGTCAACCGCGTCCAGGCGGCGTGTGAGAACGAAGTCAGCGACAGCTTCTTTGCGCGTGTGCACGCGCATGCTCGCGCCCAACAGGCGCTGCGAGCTCAACAGGCCATGGCCCAGCAGGCCGGTACCAAACGGCGGAAGCGACGCGTCGTTGTGACTGACAAGAAGCGGCGCGCGGGCTCGTCGTCCTCCAAGGTGTCGACTTGATCAACCGCGGTACACCATGTTTACGATTACTACGCCTTGTGTGTCCGCCACCCGATGGAGGTATCCGCGAAGCAACAAAACGCGGCGATACTCCGAATATGGAAACAATTCGAGATTGTTACGATTATCGTGCCGAGGAAGACTTTTTTTTTAAAACTTTGCGGTTGAGAGGCTGTGACCGGCTTCCGCGTCCACCCGAGGATGGGAAAACGCGACCACGGGGACAAGGCGAAGTTCCACGTGAAGCAACCCTCAGCATCCCCACGTTACGCCCTCGTCCTCGGCTGACTCTTCACCGCTGCTGAACAACAACAGCAACAGCAACATCAACAACGATGACAATATCAGCAGCCAGCATGATTACGATCACGATCAACAAGCAGCTTGCAGCGTGTCTCTCGATGGTTACGCCGACCTCGTATCGCTGCGACTCTGGCCGCGATTAGTCATCCAGCACTGCAGCACGGGCACTGAGTCATCGGACGCGACGTGCCCAACATTTTCTCACCGCCTCACTTCCACCTACTCCCACTTCGTTTCTTCTCGTGCTGGCTCCGGGCGAGTTTGCAATCAACAACGCTTTTTACGGAGCACAGTACGGAGTACTTCGTCTTCTCGTTCCTGTTCGACTTCCCTGTTTTCTTCTCTTGTCGATGCACACGTTACACCCGACTGTTCTTCATACCCCCAACATTTCGGGCTTCGAAAATCTCTTCTTCTACTTAACCATTCTTATTAATCCTGTTGGCTTGGCCCCTCGCTGGCTACTTCTGTTATCCGCATTATACCCCTGTGATGTTTTTTTTTCTATTTCGACTTCTTTGATTCGCCCCGCCCCCATATCGAGCGTTGCATGGGCGGGATTTGAAACTTTTTCATTCTTTCTGTTTCATCTTTTAACCCTTTTTTATGCATAGCGAGGCGGTATTATCATCACCCCCCAGTGTGGTGATTTGATTTGATTTGATTTGTGATTGGCATGGCATTGAGCGATATCGGGGCCCTTACATATGATGGGCATTCTTCTTTTTAGCTTATTATACCCTTATTAGTTTTTATTGGTAGTCCTTATTAGGTAGTGAAATGAATCAAACAAACAAATTAGAAACATGACAATCTCTTCTCTCTTCTCTCCTCCTAGCATCGTGTTCACAGTCATAGTAATAAACAGTGGTTATTGATGGTTAATGATTCTGCCTGATCTCTGCGTGCCCCATGCCTCTCAATCTCAATACTGCATTTACTAAGGCCGCCTTGCATCGCTTAAACTTTGGAAGCACTGAGTGAGTCTGGGATAAATGATGCGGGTGGCTGATGATGTCATTTCTGCCTGAGATAGGGACACCCCCTCGACGCAACTCAAGCCTTTCGAGCCTCACCGACATCTTATGGCATCTGACAGCTGCCATCGGACTAGATTTCTCATCCTACGGAATGCATCCTTTGTGAGTCAGAGCAGAGCGGACGGCGCTTCAGAGTCACGGAGCTGCGGGGAGCAGTTGAGATTTTTTGGCCGTTGGCGGTTGGAGTCGGGTATCGTTCAGTTATCGTCATTCCTACGGTGCGGAGTTAAGTGTGTGATTCTCGTGCACGAGAACGTGCTCTACTACTGTAGATGGATGGATCGAGGACAATCCATTTAATGTCACTGCCCGCAGTGCGTGCATCGGGAGCTAGTGGTAAGCTACGGAAAGTAAGTAGAAATGTGCACTGTGGAAAAAGAAAGGCGATGCACGAGGTTGAGTTTCGGTTATCATGGGTAGATGGAGGTTTGGAGGATGAATGTACTGTAGACATGCCTGGATGGATGAGGTTGAGGTGGAGGATTGCGGGATGGGGATGGTACTCCCTCTACGGAGTACACTGGTGTTTCTTCATCCTCGCTTGTCGCTTGATACCTTTCGGTTTCTTTTTGCCTCCCTCGTTGAAGGGATCCCGTCCGTTGTTAAGTTACTTTTGGCAGTTGGTCGTTCACAATTGTCTGGTCATTGTCGTAAACCAATTAGTTATGTCCCCGATGCTTCTCGGCTGTGAGGGATAGATGAAGTCCGGGGATAAAATATTAATAGATCTCCTTGGGGGCGGAGCTGATATCCGAATTTGGAAAATGAAATTGTTTACGGACTGCGGAGGATAACCTCATTCGGGAATTTATGATGGCAAGCAACTCGGTGAATAATTACAGCGCTCAGCTATGAATCTATCTACCGTAAACCGCACGGAGTATACAGATGCGAAAATCGCCTTTGGTTCACCCCTTGCAATAACGAAGCGGACATTCGGATGGGTCGCAAGGATTCTTGGGGTTTAGTTTCTCCGCCATTGTGCTCTTTTGGATCGTAGAGGGCGAATATTGAGAATCGCCGCCACAGGGCTCGGAAATTCGAATACGCCTCTACACCTTCCACCAACACAGCATAAAACATCATATTGCATCATATCTGATCCTCGTGAAGGGTCGTGAAGGGGCGTGTCGTGACGTCTATCGTCCTACCAACCTACCTATTTACCCTTTCAACGGGAGTATATATCCCGTACGGATTATAGCGGAGAGATGGTGTTTGTGTGATCCAGATCCGTGCCACGTGCGTTATATGACGGATAACCGGCTCGCGGTGCACAGGATGGGTGAATTTTGTGCGGCTGAGGATTCGGGGGGTGGGATGGGATTTGAGCCGGAGGGAGAGGTGGTGAGTACGAAGGCAGACTGTGTATAAGTCAGCGTAATACCACTCGGGGAACAGTTTTTAAGCAAACATGTGTTAAGTCCCACTGTGGAGGCGGTACGATTTGGCTCGACGGGATTTGAGAGCCTTTCTAGTATGCTCATACTCGTGCTCGCGTTCATGAATAACGATAACCATGGTGCGGTGTAGGATATAAGACCTTTCGAGCTATGGCTGGGGTCGTGGATGTCCTTTCCATGTTAGTGATTGACAAGTTCTTCGGCTCGTGTGGTGAATCGAAGGCTTCTCGGGAAGATATTTCGAGTCGCTCACACTAGAGCTGGTAGAGGACCTGCCGGAAACATCCTAATGGTATCTAGGAAGGCTTCAACTGTGTAGTAATCAACCAGGGGGTGCAAAGTGGCCATCTCAGCTGGAGATATCTGTCTTAGCCATCATTTGGGCTAAGTGTTGAACCTCAATCACGGTTGCGAGACAATACCTCAGTATAAAATGCGGAGAATTCCACGTTAGCCGTGCCCGCAGACATTCCAAAACACATCAAAAATGACCTTGGCGCTCTTGAGAAGGATCACTGTCGACTACTGCGGTAGTCGTTGTCGAGAACTCCATTCGAGACAGCGGAACGACTTCCGGAATTGGCAAGAACGGAGAACCGCATCTTGTTGACAGGATATAGGTGGTATGAAACTTTCTCCGAACCCACTGTCAAATTCAAGTAATTCTTCAAGTCTGCATACAGAAGTAAACGTTCCTCGAGTTAAATTCACCTCCACCGTGCTGCCTCTGCATTTGCATCCTCGTCGTTAGACTCCGTTCAGAGACACGGCCAAAATCCCGGCACAGTTGAACATTTATTCAAGGCATGGTTTTTGGAGCGGCGCCTAGATCCAAACCCCAAAGCTGTGTCAGGTTAGCCACAGAGTTCTGAAAAGAATGCTAAAAGACGTGGTTGTCTTAAGACCACTGTCGCGATTAGTGGGACTATGTGTCGGCAACCCATTCCCTATCTCCATGGGTGTTCATTCGAAGTGCCAAACTTCAAGAGTTCAAGAACCGTAGCGCGGTGCCGGTGCAAACAGAGGAAATCAAGCCTAATTACCGTCAGTCAACCCGAAGCGCAATCACCGAAATCGAGAACTTCACGCAAAATATAAACTGTGCCAGCAAGGGTCCTTGGACTAGAAGAGTGGCCCAGATGAAATCGTTCGATATCTTTCAGCACAAATGTAAACTGAACGCATAGATTTGGTTCTGATATTGTTGATCCCACAGCATTGTCCGGTATTCCACACGCAAAACATGAACCACAGAGCGGGAAGATGTCTTATGTCTTCCGTTATGCGGCAGATCCTGATGGGTGAGGGCTCTGTCCTGTGAGCATCAGGACTGGATTCCAGATGAGAGGAGCGAATGCAGGAACGGTCGATCATTCCAGTGAATGATGGGACTGCCAGTAATGAACCCAGTCCAGACCAGCAAACAGTTGATGTGAAGACTGGGCAGCGACTGTCCCTGAAGGATTTCAGATTTAAAATCGTCCTGCTGGAAATCAATCCCTAATTTGGTCCATTGTGTATATACGCAGGTCCAAAATCCGATTGCATGCATAATAAGGGTATCAAGGCTGGGTATAGACATTGTCATGAGGAAGATCAGAACAATATCTCCGGGTCTCAAAGATATCAACTCGTTTAGAACATGAGTTCCCCGGTCTAATTTCTTCATCACATTAAGCGAAGTCCACGTTGAGACCGGGTGACAGTGTCGCGGTGCATTTAGAAACACAACCAAAGACAAAGACAAGGGTCAAGATTTGTGCTGGCAGTTGCGGTGAATAGAACCGCTGAAACAAGCACCGTTGATGGTTCACCCATATGTTGCGCAACGTGGGCCCTACTTCTGGCCGGTCGAAATCCCGATCGAGGCTCAAGGGTCCGGCCAGTGAGGCCTACCGTTCTTTGTGAGGCTTCGGGTATATTGCTGGTTCGACTGTCTGTCTGACGGCGGGTTCCAGAGTGGTATCAGAAGAACGTTTGGGTGCCTTGCGTTCTGTGAGTTTGGATCTGGATACTGGTATGCATTCACGCTTGACGCTTCTCAGGAAATACTCTGGTTTGTATGTTGAACGAAATTTCGCAGGCGGGAGGACTACTTCGTACTCTGAGAGATCCGTGCAGTCATGGCGTTCAATGTGACGGGGTAAGCATCATACTCTGGTGCAGAGTAGCTCCGGCAGACACACGTCAATGGTTCAGGAGGAATTCTGGCGACGACCGTGCTTTTGATCACTCACAAAGTAACCTCAGGAAGCGAGATCACGATCACTCAATCCTTCACGGCTCGACTAGATATAAGACCGCGATCAAGCATGAGAAGTATTTGTCAACCGATGTTGCCCTGCGAACTGGCGGTCGGGATCACCCTGCACGACTCGCTTAACGGCCAGGTCGCCCGGCGGCCCACAAACCCAAAATCGAGCAAAAAAGCACACTTGGACTCGGAGGACGGGCGGCTGGCTGGCGGGAGGGAGATCATGCATAAGCCCGAATGCAAGTCAGCGTGGAGTCGCTATGAATTGATCTCCGCCGAGCGACGGGAGGGGAGTTCGTCGAAGTCTGAATAGTTGCTGAAGCGCGATGATACTGATCTGATCTGATCCGCTCGATGTCTTGAGGCCGTCTGACAACGGTGAGATCGCTAAACTGCTGTGTGCTCTGGACAGACATCGCTTCTTCCCGCGCACGGCGAGTCCGTTACACGGTCTTGGACTGTGACTGTGACTGTGATGTGTTTGTGACGAGCAAGCCTGGTGGTCAATGCCGGGCTCACTAACAGTAGTTGACCAGCATCTTCATGACCGCAACAACAACCATCGACCATCCTCTGCCAGTCTCGAGGAGGGATGATGAACTCATTTATTGTGATCAGTCGAGAGACAGCCAGTGACAAACGGGCCCTTTTGCTCTACGCGCCGTCAATTTTCCTGCACCAGCCTGTCACCGTCGAGAAACGTCCTCCATCGTTGAAGCGCCCATGTCTGGCCTGGCGGGCATCACGCTCCTCTGCGCGCCCATTGGCCGGCAAGCTGTGATCGAGGCTGCAGCGTGAAGAAACAATCCTTGTTGCGCAGAGCCAATGCGCGGCCAGACATCGTTGAAACGGCCGCAGCGCTAAGACTAGCTGCTCATCCTAGTCGCCGCGACATGACATCCGCCTTCACCACCGCCAGCATCACCGCCGCTGCACCCCCCATGATGCCCTGGCCCCCTCTCTCTCAGGCCCTGGACGGCCCTCATGGACGCTGTTTCATCGCGGCAAAAGAGCTGTCCAATCCAACGCGGTTGGATCGGCCCATGCCACTGCCATGCCCTCCGCCATCTCGCTCGTGCGTCTGGACGACAGAGCAAAAGTCACCATCGTCGCGAGTCGATATCAGATGATTTCGTTTCACTCTCGCGCTCGTCCCGTTGCCGCCAATCGGTTGGTTGCAGCCGCTGTTCCATTGCTGCTTGTAATTCGCCCATGTCCTCTCATTGGAGTCGCTGGGACCGTCCTGGCAAGATCTGTTGAACAATAGTCCCTGAAGTAGTCTCCATTCACGAGCCGTAAGCACCCGTTCCCTTCGCCTCTCGACTTTAGCGAGGAGGATTTTCAGGAGAGAGAAAGGGAGTTGCAACCCCGTTCAGGGTCTTCCCCAGGACTTCTTCTCCTTCTCCTCAAGAACCCTCGTTGCGGATGATTCTTGTCTGAAGATTGAACGTCTGCAGAACCAGCATAAAGCTGCTCTCAGCCTGCATTCCTCCGTGCATGCATGCAGATACATATCTCCCCTCTATTCGTCTGCTGCTGCTGCTGCTGCTGCTATAATAATCATCCTGGACCAGTTTGTCCCCAACGAGAGACATCGCCCTGCCCTGCCCCTCACTCCTCCAATCCTTGTCGGCGCTTGCGAGGTTATCTCTGAGCTATCTTCATCTACCTGCGCACCACCAGCCACCATTTCGCTTCTGGGCATTTCATCCGACCGCTGCGGTCATCGTCGTCACGCTTTTTCTCCGTTGACATTCCTCCTGACCTCATGGCAAGCAGCAAATCGCGGTAGACGACGTCTGTTTCACGCTCTGGTTGGCTTGCCTTTCGTCTTCCCTCTCAAAAGTCTCCTTTTCTAGATCTCCTGCTTCTTATTTTGCTGCCTGCGTGTTTCTCTTATCATCTTTGATGGACCTGTACTCTGTGCTACATACTGTTGCGGACCAGTACTCCAGCGCTTGACCCCTCGTCACAAAATCGTGCCTGTTGTAGGACCTGTCCTCTACCTTTACAGTCTGCCGGAATTGCTTTTTCTCTGATACTCGTTTCTGTTAGGTACACAAGACTGTCCTCCTTCGAGAAATCCGGCCAGTCACCGACCGTCCGCAAGCGCCGACTCCTATCGCCGCTTTGCCGCATGGCCGTGACGTCTTATCACCTTGACCCTGTGAGACCGCTTCGACAAAGAACTCTGTGACGGAAGATTCCTCTTGAACAGCAGAGTCCCTGCGTGGGTCGTGACGGTCAGAACTCCCTGTCTTATCCGCCGAAGCTCAGTCGTAGTTTGTGCACACAGTTTCGCCTCTTCCCTTCTCTTACTGAGGAGCCGTCTCCGTTGCTTGGTCGGCTCCAAAGATACTGCGTCCGTACGGTCGCCGGGTCCAAGGTTGCGACGAAACTGACGTTTCATGTAGACATCGACGCCATTGGATTCCCCGAGTCGTCACGATGTCCGCCGGACAGTTGGAGAGACGGAGGTCCATGTCCTCGGGAGCCCACTCCACATCCGCAGCTTTGATGCCGAGCCCGCCCCTCGATATCAACGACGAACTCGAACCTTCTGCGGCCACAGCCTCTCTATTCCTCTTTGCACAGGGCTCGACGATATTGTCCCTACATCATGACACTCTGGCGGTGGATCGGAAATTCGAGTCACACGAGGGCAACATCCTATTCATTGCCGTCGATAATGTTAGTGAGCGTGGTGCGGGCCGGTTGGTTGTGAGTTATGATACCAGCCAGACCGCAATAATATGGGACCTCTTCACAGGGCAGGAAATTGCCCGGTTTGCTTCTTTCGATCTTATTCGAGTTGCCGCATGGATGCGGAATGGCAATATCTCCTTTGGTGAGCATTGCAATCCCTTTTATTTCTACTTTCGTCCTAACAATTAGATTCAGGGACTGTAAAAGGAGATATCATCCTTTTCGAACCATCAACCTCGGAGCACGTATCGGCACGGACCATTTTTGATCCCATCACTGCATTAGCCCCAGCAGCCGATTGCCGATCATATGCCATTGGGTACGTCATTGTGCGAACCTCTCCATATTAGTACTGACCGGAGCATAGATATCGAAACGGGTCGATGTTAATTGCGACTCTTCAGCCATTTACTATCTTGCACACACTTACCACCTCAAGGGGTCCATCTCCCATTGTTTCTATGGCATGGCATGCCTCGTCAACAAAACAGAAGTCCGACATGTTGGCAACCTTGACTGTTGATGGCGATTTACTAGTATGGAGCGTGTCTAAACCACCGGGACAGGATGCGCCTCGCGTGATAAGGACATTAAGAAGATCGGAATCCAGCGGCACAAGCCCAAAATGGCTTGCTTGGTCTAAAAATGGGCGTATAATCCATTACTCGGACAGGTAAAGCTACCTTCTGGTCGAGCTCTGAGGACCTGCTGACCTTATGTTATAGTGAGACTTGGGCTTGGGATGTCAGGACAAAACATGTCACCTATGAGCGGATACCCACAATTCAAAGTGTAAGGGGGATGGCAAACTACGGGCCGACAGCGACGCTATTCACCCTGGGTCCTAATAATACAGTGCAGCAATATGACCTCCTAAATCCGGCCATGGTTGCCAATGTTCAGCACTCACCTACCCCACAAAAGCAGAATGCCTCCGAAGGCTTGCACACATCTCTCCCCCTCCAGGCCGCGCTTGCATCCGCATCAGCAAATCAAGCACATCGCACAGTTGCAGAATTGAAGGGAGCCACCGCTAGTCCACCTCAACATTCAGCGCCAACTTTTGAGGTAACTGATACGAATCGTGTGGACCGCACCGGATTACGCAGCCCAGAACCCCTGACAGCACTCTCCCTCAATCGTAGCCGAAATCATCACCAATCTCGTGGTTCACGAAGCCTGTACAGCGGTGCCACGACGACGACTAGCTTCTCTACGAGTTCGCCGGTGCAGTCTGGCGCAGAGAGCATATACTCGATGAGATATGCTTCTTCGGCATCGGTTACATCAGGGGGATCGTTGCGTGGGCCGTCCCGATTGCGAAATGAATATGTTCCTTCTGGGAACCCGGAACCAATATCTGAGTTGTTCCCGTATACCCGGAGTCGGTTGAACGATGTGCCGTTTAGACCTCCGCAGCGGGTTGATGAGGATAATACCCATCCGGATGAATTGCGGAAGCAGATGCTGAGTGTGGTATTTGGCTGGGAGGGCGATATCACGGATCTGCTCAATGATGAATGTGAGTATTGAGATTTGGAAGATGCTTTAGGCATGTTGATGGCTGATTTTGATATATTAGTGCGACGCCATAGTCCTGGTGGCCAACACGCCGTGATCCTTGGGAGATGGCTTGGACATTTGGACTTTGATTGCCTGTTAGGGATGTCCACGTCTGCGTCGTCACGGTACACTGGCTGGATGCTACTTGCCCTGAGTACACTGAATAGCCAGCATGAGACGAAGAAGATGGGTCACGCCTTGGTACAGAAGTTGCTGGCCAGAGGAGATATCCACGCTGCGGTGGCAATACTGATTGGTATGGGCGACGGCAACGATGGCATCGAAATCTACGTGTCCAGAAACATGTACATGGAGGCCATCCTCTTGACATGCCTGCTCATGCCCATGGAATGGTCTAGGCAAGCGTATCTCGTCCGCAGATGGGGCGAATACGTTGTACAGAACTCTCAGCAACACCTCGCCATCCGCTGCTTCTCCTGCACAGAAACGAACGACACGGAAGTATGGCCTTCTCCGTCTGTGCAGATCACAAATATTCTCTCCAGTCAACTCTCGAACAAGTCCTCCGCTCCGCCATCGGTGATTATTCCGCCCACGAATCCCAACCCCTCGAACCTGCTACCCTCATCCGCCCGTCCCCTTGGCAAGAACCAAGCGTTGAAACTCATCACGTCGTTTGGCCCCGATGCCACTTCATATAAGTTCCCAGGTCTGCAGTCTGCTGACCGCACCCCGACCAATCTGCCAGGGGTGACCCCTATCGAGTCCGCAATGGGCGATTCCATCATGTCACCGGGTAGTTTCACGTCTCACAGACAGAAGCTGGGCAGGCAGGTTCTGTCCGCACGAGCAATCACTCCCGGTGGCCATCAGAACCGGCTTCCATCGATAGGCGAAACACCCACCGATGTGAATCCTCCAAGCTTGGCTGTGCCCAAGTCGTTACCCACACCTGATAACTCTGGCTCAGAACGGGAAGTGAAGACTGAAGCAGTTCAGGTCCAGCCCCCCAATCAGGATCAACAATTGGTCTTTTTGACGTCAGCGCGATACACCCCCCATAATGACCCCGAGGAGAGCGGAAAGACTGCTGTTGTTTTGCATGAAGACACAAACGCCACTTCTGCTGTTCGACCAACCTCAAAGACCGGCTCTCTACCAGGAGATTTTTCGTTATCCACTCGAAATGGTTCTCGGGACCGGAAACCTGAGGGACTTCAAATCCAATGGCCGCCAGTTTACTCAGCGCGTGAAACTGCCCCCAGTTCCGGTGGATCACTGCCTTCACACATCAGGTATCCTTCGCAAAAGAATGCAAGCGGTTATTCTGTAGACAGCCCAACTTGCACGCGGGACGGCGCAAACTCGTTGCCTGCGGAAAGTATCAGTGGGAGAAGTGTTAGTGACTACATCAACAGTCTAGATGCGGCATCGTACTACTCGCAAAAGTACCGAAGTGAAGAGGATACTTATAGTTCTAAGAGCAAAAGATCTAAGGAGTCGCGTGGCCGGAGCAAGCAGCGTTATATCCAGCCAGCGAAGAGATCCCCATCATCACCCGTCCCAATGTCTCCGGATGATTTTGCGCTGTACTCCTCAACTGGAAATGAAGCGCCTTCAAACTTGAAGGTCAAGGAGCCAAGAAAGAATCGCAGCCGTAGTGGCAACTCCCGCAGACGACCTTCAAGGACGAGGGGCCCATCGCACCCTCGTGCATCGTCCAGGGGAGGAGATAACCCTGAACGGACCGTGACTGACAGCAGACAGGCGAGAAGTCGGCCACGACAAAACAGTTTTGGAATACGATCTCCGTCTTCACCCATCCCAATGTCACCGTCTGAGAGGGACCAGGCTCTGGAGGATAACTTGCGTTTTGTGAGTGCAGACCGACACCAGCGACTTCAATCTCGAGATAGATCATCAGCTCGACGGACGGAACAAGGGACGAATGCTCGACGTGAAGCGTCTCCGGATCGCAGGAGGCCCGGAAGTCGCTCCCGAAGTCGCCAGCCAAAGGAACAACAGGTCGTCAGTCCTCCGGTGGAGTTTAACCAAGCAGTCCAGCATTACGAGCCAACCCAGGCGCCTGGGCTTACACCTGTTGGTGCCCCTATCTTTGATAATATCCAGTGGCATGCAAACCCTGCGGACGAGCAAAAGATGCGGGAGATTGAGCGTATGAAGAAAGAACAAGCAGCGGCGGAATTGGAGGCCCGACGACTATCCCTAGCTCGTCGTCCATCAGCTCCAATCATCCCCCTGCCTGGTGAGGCGGGAACGCCCAACAGTATTTCGGGACGGTCTCGCAGGCAGAGTGGTGGTAGTCCGCCGACGACGAACGGTTCTTTCAGCCAACGGGTAATGGGTTGGCCACACGGATCACCTGCATACTCTATTCATTCTGACAGTTCGACCGGGCAGCGGAGTCTCGCGCCTGTTCCTGTTGGTCTACCTGCGACACCTCGTGCGATGCGGCATCCAAAGTATAGCTCCGGATATACCGATGTTCCTCCCGTACCTGACATTCGCGGCTACGACTGTGGCTTGAGTCCTGTCAGTATGACCGACCAAACGCGGTCGCTCAGTATCGCACGCTCAATGTCTGCACCAATCCCCGAGGACACCACTGATGGGGCCGTTGACGGGATCCCTGCGCACCCGCATTTCCGGCCCCGGCTTCCAAGCAGCAGAAGCGGGCGCGTTTCCATGCACAGAAAAGACTTGTCACACGATGGCAATTTGCAAAACGGTTCGCAGCCGGGCAGTTTCTCGGGTCAGGCCGGTAGAAAGGCCAGTGAAGCGATTATCGTGCCGCCCGTCCTTCCAGAATTGCAACATCTAAATGCTCCTCCTCCTCCACCACCGCCACCACCACCATCTGATGGCATGGACGGCAACGGTAGCGTTGCCTCAAGCCTACAGGCCTCCGGCGAAGAGCGCAATTCACTCATCTCCGGCGTCGGCACAATCAACATCGCCATCGACGAACCAACCGTCCTCAATGTCAACGAACACTCGTCCCAACAACAACATCAACCACATCATCAACACCAACCACAACAACAACTCTTCCCCCCCATGACCACCACCGAATTCCCCGCCCCACCAATCCGCCGTGCAAACAGCGCCCAGGGTTCCATCCCCGAACACCACACGCACCGTCGCGGCCGCAGCATCAATGATAATCTCGCGAATAAGATCCGTAGTCTGACGGGACGCATGCGGAGTACCAGTCGGGGACGGAATGTGAAGACGCCGCCGTCGACGGCGGATGGGGAGATGATGCCGTATGAGAGTGTGCCGCCGATGGCGAGTATGATGGCTGGTGGCGGTAATGGTGGGGAGAGGGGGAATAGGGGTGAGTTTTGAAGAGGAAAAGAAAGATGAATTGGATGAATGAGCTCTGATTTACGTTGTGGTATCGTGAGGCTGGGTTTTATTGTGTTTGTGTTTATGTTTAATGTTTTCTCTTCATACCCTTTCTTTCTTCTCTGGTGAGGTTTTTCAATATGGTACATTTTCCTTTTCTTCTCTTCGATCATTGACGATTCACATACACTACGTGTCTACGTGCGTATTCTTTCCTTGGCTATATTTGGATCTCTGTACAGGGTTTCCTATCTAATCCTTTCCTTACGAGTTAATATGTTTGAAATTCTCCCAAGAAGCGTATGATTGAGATGACAGCGTAATATGATACATGCAAGCGTTAGTTAGCCGGAAGGACCAAAATATTACTACATAGTTGCCTTGATATAGTATCTCAACTTTGCTCATAATAATGTACACCATGAAATGTTACTTAAATCTCACAAACCTCATGACAGCCAAAGTCCTCAAGGGGCTGTGAACAGGCGGCAGAGAAGATGAAGCGGGCATTTGGATGGAAAAATCCTATTACCACTTTCTGCTCCACGCGTTCCCGCCATCTCTGTCCTGATCAGACCCATTATCCCTATCCCGGTCAATCAGCCGATCAAAATCCCGCTGTGCCTCCTGTCGAGTATCGCGAGAGTATCGATCGCCAGAATCCTGCCCAGTTACATAATCTGACGATTGCCAGTTTTCATTCGATGACTGTTGCTGCTGCTGTTGTGGTGGTGGTTGTGGGACGAATCCTCGAGGGTTGGAGGATCCCTGGGCGGCGGCGGATTGGCGAATACGTTCCCAGGCGCTACCGGATGAGGAAGTGGTTGAGGGAGTTGTGTCGATGGCTGGGTTTGTGGGGCTGGCGTCGTCGTCGTCCCAGAAGCCACGGCTTTGGGATGGTTGAGGTTGCTGTTGTTGCGATTGTTGTTGTTGAAAGCCGTTGTTTGGCCGTGAGTAAACCTCGCTTAGAATCTTAGAATCGCCAGACTGCTGCTGCGACGATCCATATTGGCTGAGGGAATCTCCAGATTCGGAGTAGCTTCCCGTGGGACTGGCGTCGTCTGCAGTACTCGACGTCCCCGAAACCCGTGCTTGTACTTGCTTGCGTCTCTCCTCCATCATAGCACGGCTTCGAGCTTGCATGCGCTCCCGCAACTGTGCCAATCGCTTATTCACTTCCTCCGGATTCTGACTCATAGCGTCTTCCTTGAACCTTGTCAACCTGCCATCCGTGCTGGCCACCACACCCATGCCTATGCGGGATACCACGTTTCCAATCCAGTACCCTGCAACAAAGAAAAACGGGAACAGCACTACGCCACGTATCCGTGACCATCGCAGCATTCGACTCTTCATGGACGGTGACAGCTTGCCCGTCTCAACCTCAGCCTCTTTCAGCTCAAATCGCTCCTGTTTCTTCCACATATACACGCCAACGCCGGCGCCTACGTATCCCAGAGCCTCAGGAATGTCGAATAGCAGGGACGATTGGGAGACGAAGGCATCTGTCTCTTCTTGCGTGGGGTTCCGGTTTACCATCGCACGGGCAGTTTCCATCCGTGCGATGATCGACTTGGCGAGTGCCGACTCATAGTACAGTTCCGACCAATGGATGATTCTTCGGGTCAGGGTGAACGGGGGCATGGTGATTTTGGTCGGGAACCTCGCAAACTCTTTGTTGTACCATTTCTGGCCTTCGGAGGAGAAGTAGGAATCGGAGTCGGACATGGGAGTGTCGCCGCCAAAATCTCCGGAGGAGGATTGCGACGGTTCGTCGTAGTCGAGGACCATGATTGCGGGGAGACGTTGTTCTGCGGTTTATAGTGAGTAACATTCGTACACTAATCTCTGAACAATCTGGAATCCTGAACTCACCAATTGAATAGACTTGACGTAGAGAAGACGCAGTGAAGTCTTCGTGGCGTGGACAGCGGTTGTTGTTGCTTCCGCAGCTTGCAAGTCGGCTGCCCTTGCTTAGTCAGATGAGATCATTCCCAACGCGTGACTTTTAGCTAATTGGCCAATCAGTGAGCAGCCAAGTCAAACACAGCAAACAGAGCAGATCGAGGCTAAACAGAGCAAACATGGCAAACAAACGGTCAACATCAACGTCATTTGTTTGCTCTGATCTGGACATCACTCGTTCACCTCATTGCATCCTGAGCTCAAGTTGAGATTTCCTTCCCTTACTACTAGCTACAACTTGCTGGTTGAGGTCAATGACAGACTCGAACTATGGCTTTACTGTCAAGACCGGACTCGTATATGTGACGTGATATTGGAGAGCGAGGAGGGAGCAGAGAAGAGTGCCATCTCAGTTGACAGTGAGTTTTCATTCACTGCCTTCCAGAACGTTTCGAGTGCAACTAAGAAAAAAAGGAGTCTTCAATCTACCAGTGGGGGTCTGTATCTCATTGTGATATAGAAGTTGCGTGGCTGAATTGGACATTTGAATGCAAAGCAAAAGACCGCTTAATGTATAATGGTCGAGCAAAGCAAGTACTCTTCGTAACATGTAATCAAGGGGTAACTGAAAACGATAGGCGCCGTTCTTCTGAGGATAATAGGGCATCGATCATAGAAACCACAACAATCGGTCTTGAATTCGGAAAGCAACTCGGTGACGAAGATATGAGTCGCCCTATAAAACGTAACGCAGCGACTGTCAACACAGCCTTATGACAAGGCGAGCCCGTTGAAGCCAAAACAAGGAGACTACAGCGGACAGGAACAAAGGAATCTAAACTTAAGCCCCCTAAACATACCAGCCCATCAACGAACTCGGGTCCCATGGCCTAGTGGTAGGAGCACACAACCAATTCCCCCTGTTCCCCAGCCATCTCTAATTGGCTTGGGAGAGGGTAGGCCAAGGGTCCCGAGTTCGAATCACGACAAAGGACGTACCATCTGGGGAAATAATAATTCCCCAGATGGGAACCTTTTTTGGCGGCTAAGACATGTGGACCTCTTTCATAGATTTGAGAGGAAACATGTCGATATTTTTCAAGCACTTTAATAAAGTGCATAACCAGGCCATATATCCAACCTGATATATTGCATACAGAATTGATGACCGAAATATTTCGGTTATCGAGTCTATGGCTTAGATCCAAATACCCTTTTTTAAAATGCTTCTTCCCCTTTTCCGTCGAGGACGTACAAACGATGACTCTGATAATCCAATGTCAGGGTATGCGACAATGATTGCAGATGCAGGGTCCGTGGCTCACTATATTTGGAGATCCAATAATCGACTCTCCTCCAGTTTGGAGAAGGTCCCTGATGTCATGTCACCTGAACACCGTCACGTTCCTGCCTCGTGATTTAGGGGGTCACACAAACAAAGGATATAGACCAAAAACACAGTGGGCTAATTAATTCCGGGGCCCAATGGTCTAGTGGTACAACAGATTTGGATTCCTACCCTAGAGGGCCCCGGTTCGAATCCGGGAGGCGGCATAAAAATGCTTAATTCCCAGAATCGAAAAAGGACGTAGCATCCAGTTGGTTCTGCTGCCAACTCTCGAATCTTCAACGAGAGCTGGTAGCAGCGGATGCGAACCTTTTTGCTTTTCCTGACCGCGTTTTATTTTATTTTCTGGGCAATCCTGTTGACTTGCTACAGGATCTTCCTCATTGGAGATTTTCGTCACTTCGAGTGGCTTCACCATGAAAGAACTTCAAACTTCATAGAAGCTAATCTACACTTCAGTGCTGGTCCCATGATGGAGCTGCGTTGCGATCAATGCAAAGTTGATTTGTTTATCTTTGACTTCCAGGCTCGATCATAGATGCTCAATATTATAGAAGGGAAGTCTAGCTAGTAATGTACTAAACTCTTAAAAGAGAGAAGCGTAAACAGTTGAATCGTGAAATCTGGTTGTGAAGTTGAGGTTAATTAGGTGCCGTCGATTTGATGGAGTGAACTCGGAGAAGCAAACAGAGCAAACTCCACAGTGCCCAATCAGAGCTTTGCACATCAGACGGCTTGGCGTCATCGCATATCAGATTCGAGAAGCCTTCGACGCGACAAGCTGCTTTTCTAAGTACAAAGTTCTGATACACAGACTGGTACGCGATAATTAACCTCAGCTTTTAAGAGGAGAGATCCTACATGTTTCCAAGCAGTGCTTAGCCCGTCTCTTTCGCCATCAGACGCTAATACTCCTATTGACAATCACTTCTTCACTCTAAACTGGTATCGATCCCCCCTATCCAAATACACTACCTTCTTGTTCAAACCCTCCTCCTCAATGACCTTCTTGAATTCCTCCAAGGGACTCGCAAATACATCATAATCATCGTAGTGAATCGGGATCGTAACATCGGGCTTGATCAATCGGACTAAGTCCAACCCCTGATTCGCATCCATCGTCACCATAACGGTCAAGGGAGACAGTTTCGGCGACGGAATGGTCGTTCCACCGAGATGAATGAGCATAAGATCGATCTTCATATCCGAGTACATTTCGGCGATGTCCGTTAATTCGGGCACATAGAGCGTGTCGCCGGATATGTAGATTCGATAGCTGGGGTCAAAATCAGAGCTTAGAGTTGCATAGCCAAGCTCTACCATCCAGCCGTTTGTGGGCGGAACCTATTCAAAATAATAAGTGATTTGTTCTAATTGTGGAATTCTCTTGCAACAAGGTATCAACTCCTAACCGCTTGTATGAGATCGTTCAACGCCTGCAGTGGTTTCGTAGGGACGTGCTTTCCAGGCATCCCAATGATGTTAATTCGTGGTTTCTTTTCTGCATCACTATTGATATTGACCGTCATTTCGTGGAAAGGATCCAGTGCAAAGACATTGTTAAACGACTCCTCGGGACCCTTTGACGTAAGGCAAGATTTTGCATGAGAAGTAGTGATAATGGGGAGATCTCGTCGAAGAGACTCCTCTACTTTGTGATCAAAATGATCTCTTTGTCCCAGCAAGTTTAGCTTGAATTTGAATCCAGAGGGGAGCGTTGTTATGAGGCATACCCGTGATAGTGCGAAAGGAGTACAACATCAATGTTAGGTAGATCGTGCAAATCCACAGCCGGGTTCGTCCTGCGCGTAGCATTGACTCCAGGTCCTAAATGCACATGATCACCAGCATGGAGGAAGTTTGGCTGTCAATTCTCAGTGTCACTGTCTTGACTATCTAACTTAGACGCGATACTGACATCGGTCAAGAGCCGTATCCCTTCCCATTCTCTGCAGTGTCCTTGGGTTATTACCGACGTTCCGTCTCAATACACTCGACAGGGAAGCCTACAGGACTGTAGTCGCAGTACCGATGAAGTACAGCGAAGCATCTTCGTTTCCCGGCGCAGAAGGATGGACCTTGACGGTTTTGGGTGGAGGCAGAGTCTCAGGGACGCTCTTCGGCGGCTGAAGGTCCCTCGTCGGACACTTCTTAGTTTCGCGAGGATCAATGTTCAGGATCTGCATGTTTGGAGATATCACTAGTAAATGACTGCGTACCATAGTAAAGCAAGAGTCCCTTGGAGATCTTGAGTCTTGAAGGCGTTCGCTCCTTAGAGAAGGCCCAGAAGTACCAGGAAAGTGGGAAGGTTGACTGTTGACCTTATGACATCACAACGCCAACTTTGCTGCACTCCAAAATCATACAAAAAAATGCCCCATGGGGACTTCAAAAGGTAGAGTTGTGGGAGACATACTGCAGTTTGTCCGATCTTCAAAAAGAAGCCCACAGTTGGAAAATTTGGAGGCTCAGGCGCAGTAAAAGGACTGAAACGCGCAGAAAGAAAGCCGATTCTCGGGACGCGTGAAGCAGGAGATATTATTTCCCCATCTCCGTCCACAAAGTGAACTTCACGTGCAACCTACCGGCGCTGATTAGATAAGATTGCTGGCGTCTTATCTTATCTTGCATAATCTTATCTTATCTAATTAATGATTAGCGGGTATGGCGTCACGATCTCGAGCCCAACTTCTGGCTCATACTCCGTCGGTGGAAGTGATGTGTGTTAGTTTAAACGGAGCAGAGCTCTGTGATACATAGGGCGGGAACAGTGCTTTTATTAGATGGGAAGATATAGGCACATCATACAGAGCAAAATTTCCAAGTTCAACTCTGTCCGCTTTTCCTTCACCACTTCTCAACATACGGTCGAAGATCAAGCTCCTGCGTGAAAGTAGTCCGCGGTTGTGTATGCAGAAACCAATAGGTATCGGCAATCTATAGGAGGTCCAACAAGTTAGACTTGTATCAAAAGGCACAATTTGGTCGATCCAGTTCGTATTTCATACGTACCGAATTTGGACTGAGCTTTGCATCCGGGGCATTGAACTTGATATTCTTCGACCGTTCGATATCTATGATCCCGTCAATGATAGCATGGCTGACATGAATACCCTTGGGCCCAAACTCTCGAGCCAGAGATTGGGAAAGGGCACGAAGTGCAAATTTGCCCGCAGCGAATGGTGCGAGCCTTGCTCCGGCCTTCATGCTCGCCGTGGCACCTAAATGGTAAACTGCTGTCAGTTCTCGTGCTAATGCAAACGATTGACAAAATGACTCTTAATCTTACCGGTAAAAATAAGGGTAGGAGGATGCTCCAGCTCTAAGGCTTTCAAAAGCAATGGAATAGCTTCCTGTGAGAAATGAAATGCTCCTATACTAGAAACCGAGGTAGTCAAGGTCAGCGAGGAAGACAACATAATCACAGGAACATCACCTGCTCACCCATTACTTGCAAACCCACTCTTGAATTCATCCTCTGAAAGCTCCAAGAACGGCTTCTTCGAGAACCCGCCTCCAACATTATATATTGCGGCCGCCAGCGGCGCATCGGGAAACGTCTTAGTAATTTCCGCAAAGGCATTCTTTACACTCTTTCCATCAGTTACATCTGTGCTAATTCCAATGGCATGTCCGCCACCAGAAGATATTTCCTGAACAATTGGCTGGTAATTGTCTGGGTTGCGGGCCAGCAAGGCAACAGCATACGATTTGGCGAAACGGCGGGCGATTGAGGCACCCTGGGTGTAATAGGAGACGTTATCATGGTGCATCGTAAGTGGTGAATTCGCAGATAATCAACTTACCGTCCCGGGACCAACGCCAGCGATGACTGCGATAGTTTTCGCTGCCATTTTTATGATACAGAACCTATCGGATACGCCTAGTGAATCGGAAACGTTGCTGCACTTCACATTCTGTTTATCATAGTGAGCCGTGCTAGTTAACTTAACTCACATAATGTTATTTATTGCTTCGTTCATTGGTGCGTAGTTCCGAGTCAAAACCGTGGTGAGGTGACACATAACAATTCCCCTGAGAGGACGCGTTGGAGCGCGTTCACTAGTTACTCCTCTGTGCTACAGACTCATGACATTCAAAGAAAACGTGATCTGATGCCTCTCATATCAACCAGTGCGTCTCGCGATCTCAACCTTCCACTTGTTCACATTGAACAACATTTAACATACAACATCTTGATTTCTGTTCTCGTGCTCCCATATTCTCATATTGACCGCATGAACTGCCAGATCGTCAATATGGTTGAAGAAACCACTGAGATGGAGGCTAATGCACCTCCAAAAGCCATATCTCTCCCAATCATAGGGGGTAAAATAACACTGGAAGATGCCCTGGACGAGGAAGAGAACATGCTCATTCAGCTGGACAATCCAAAGCAGCGCTTCGATTTCTTTCTCTGGATCTATCAACATCGCAAGGACCTTCAGGACATGATCTCGGACCATCTCAGTCTAACCGACGATGAAACTTGCCGACTGGGCGAGGTTAAAGAATGGAAACACGGAAGCTTCAACGTCTGCGTGCCGATATACGTTGACAACTGGAAAAAGCACCCAGGCAAACGGCTCATGTTGAGACTGCCTCTTCCATATAGAATTGGCGAGTCGACACATCCGGGAAATGTCGAGGAAAAACTTCGAACAGAGGCTGCGACGTATATCTGGATCGAGGAAACCTGCCCAGATATTCAAACCCCTCGTTTGTGGGAGTTTGGCTTGCCAGGCGGCACAACTGTAAGAGCCTTCTGACCCCGTCAAATCTCCCTTTTCTTCATAGCTTAAGCTAACTTGCATAGTTTGCGAGGCTTGAAAAAGCACCCCTTCGTGCCAGACTGAGCTGGTACTTTCGACGTCTTCTGTCATCAGTGTTTGGGTCACCTGTTCCCAGCAAATACGTATCATATAATCGCCAGAAGATCCTGGAGCGAGGATATATGATTATGGATTATATCGAGCCAACAGAGGCTAGAATGCTCGTTGACTCTTGGACTGAGCTTCGCCATGACCAGACTCGGAGAACCAATCTTATCAGGGACCTTTCTCGCATCATCCTATCGCTAAGTCGGGTGCCTTTGCCTCGAATTGGATCATGGACCATCGACAATCAATGTATCCTGACATTGACGAATCGACCCTTATTTAATCAGTTTCACGTCATGGAAAACCAAGGCATGGACTCATTTGTCCCAAGAAATCTCACCTACACGGCCGCAAATGGTTTATATGCAGACCTATTAGCATGCCATGATCAGCGGATCTACAGCCAGCCAAATAGCATCATCGACGAGAGCGACGGTCTTAGTCAGATGGCAACTCTTTTCACGATGCGTGGCCTGCTCCCCTCTTTCGCCAATCGCAGTCTGAGATATGGACCATTTGTCTTCAGCCTGACTGACCTTAATAGTCCAAACATATTTGTCGACAACGATGGGCATATCAAATACCTTATCGATCTTGAGTGGGGCTGCTCGCTTCCTGTTGAAATGCTCACGCCTCCGTATTGGTTGACTGATCGTGCGTTAGACGAGATAGGAGACAGAGGACTGCGAGATGAATACAATGCGGCACACGAAGAATTCATGAAGATTTTCGAGGAGGAAGAGCAGACCTACCCATCCTTGCAAGGCAGCAAAACGTTGCGGACCGACATTATGCGGAACACCTGGAGTTCTGGAGGCTTCTGGTATTTCCATTCACTGAGGGGCATGAAGGGGTGCTTCAACTTGTTTACGCAATATATGCAGCCGTTATTTGACAAAGATGTCAAAGAAGAGCAATTCAGGGACGTGGTATCATGTTACTGGGCCTTGAATGTAAAGCAGGTTGTCAAAGACAAGCTTGCAGACAAGGCGGAGTATGAGGCCCAGTTGCGGCAATTGTATGAAACCAGTACTGAAGAAGCAGGGGCAGAGGCATAAAGAGCGCGAGACTGGGGGGAAGACATCAGTTGCCTGGGGATTGAATGCCCCGTTGCTGTTCTCCGGTAGTGATTTTGACAAGTCTGTTGAAAGCAAACATTAAATTAGTATAGTTTATGGGGAAAACATACATATGCAGGCGCTCGAATCTGTAGCAGAATTGTTTGAGTAATTCCAGAAGTCATATTGCGACACCAAACATCCGAGTATGAAGACAATCCGTAACCATCTCGTTAACGCGCCTTTCTCATTTTACGCCAACTGAGTTTCCTCTTCAACGCCTGGAACCCATGCAGATAGAACCACGAAAGAAGGTAAACGGCGAGTATGTTGAACACAACATACGACCAAAACACGCCCTATCAATATTCTCTAGATTAGTCTTCTAATCTAGCGCATCGAACCTCAACAGAAAAAGGGATGCACTCACATAATCCCTCCACTTGTATCTGTAAAACACATTGAAGCTTCTTGCGAACTCATTCCCATTCGCAAATGGGCAGTACGCACACATCCCATCCTTCGTAACCACATACCCACTAGCCTGCTTCACGAAAGGGCCGGCGTACTGCTCACACGACGAACCTACCGGCGCCCGAAAACGCGCAAACTCATTCTCACTGCAACGCACAGGGACACGATTCGTCAGGACACCTAGATAACCCTCAAGTAGATACCGAAAAGGTGTGAGCCAGTACATCCACGAGCGCCAAAAGTGTGGCATGTTCTGATAGGGTACAACGACGCCGCAAAAAGAGACGACGAAGGTGAAAAAAGCGGGGACGAGAAGGGACGCGAAGAGCTCGTTGGGTGAGATGGAGGCAATCATCTGGCCGAAGCTGACGTAGAAGAGTTCGAAAACCATGAGCATCATCCAGGTATATCCGACGGCGAAAGAATTGCGAGGGAACCATGTTCCAAAGTACCTTGTGGTTGATTTTAGTAACAAGTTCGGTGGATGAGATTGAAGAGCGACTTGAACGCTTACCAGCAACAGAAGAAAAAAGTTCCTGCGACTATGGAATAGGGCAACTCGGGCAGAATCACGCTGGTGATCAAAGCAAACCAGGAATAGATCTTAGACTTTGCCTCTCGAGCCTCGTAGAGACCCCGGAAATGAAGATAACGCGGTTGGAGTTGTTGAATTAATGGAGGGGCAATAACAAGGGACAAAAATATTGAGAATAACCGGGATTGCATGTCGATAACAGAATCTCGGATATGCCAGAATGTAAACGTGTTGAAGAGACCGGTCCATATATGTAGCATGAACTTGCCCTAGACACGACCATACTAATTAGTTAAATACTACTATGGTATCTCTCAATTTTACTTACAATTGTATAGTTGGGAGTTCGCCAATAGGCAGTGAACGAACGCTTCGCTGTTGCAATGATTTGAGTCCGCTGTGGCATTGCAAATTCCTTCTCATCACCTGAACTCGTCTCACGCTTTTCATGCTCTGTCGTTTCAATGATGCGATGAATCTCATCTGTCACGCCTTGGTGCTCTGGCGAGTCTGCCCAAATATCAGCCCAGTCCGGACCTTTATAATTTGGATCACCGGCGCCGATAACATCAAGCATGTACTACTGTTGAATTAGCAATTGTTGATGTGTAAGCATACAGCGTCATACCTCTGCAGGATTTGCATCCGGTGGGCATGGTTTCGCCCCGTTGCGCTCAAAGTACTCGATCAATTTTCTAGAATCATGGCCCAATTCACCATGAAACACTACCCTCCCACCAGATTGTAATAGTAAAAGGTCGTCGAACTCATCAAACAAGACGGCAGACGGCTGATGGATAGTGCATAAAATAGCCTGGCCTACACTCGCAAGCTTTCGCAAGAAGCGGATGATGTTGAAAGCAGCAAGCGAATCCAATCCCGATGTGGGCTCGTCCAAGAATAAAAGCAAGTCGGGCTTGCTTGCCAACTCCACGGCAATTGTCACACGCTTGCGCTGCTCTTGATTAAGCCCTGCACCTGGATGGCCTACTGTGGCACCGGCAATAGGCTGCAATTCTAGGAGTTCTAGAATGCGTTCACAATATTCGTACTTCTCTTTGACGGGAACATCGGGTGGGCGGCGGAGAAGTGCGGAGAACTGAAGAGCCTCGCGAACGGTAGTCGTAGGCTCATGGATATCCGCTTGCTCTGCAAAGCCAGTCGCGCGTTGAAAACTTTTTGGGAGAGGCCTATGACAGAGGTTAGTAACTAATTTATCCTGATTAGCGACTTTCACAGTGGTGTTTTACTTACTTTCCATCAATAAGAAAGGTTCCAGTGACAACGCCAAAATCAACACGTTGCGCGAGGACATTAAGCAATGTGGTTTTTCTGAGATACCCATTAGCGTAATTCGACCCAAATGGCATGTTCGCAGATTACATACCCAGCACCAGATGCACCCATCAGAGCAGTGAGACGACCAGGCTTGACATATCCCTGAACATCTTGCAAAAGTTTTAATTTTCCTCCCTTATGCGAGATGGTGTAGTTGACATCTTGCCAGGTGAACATGGCGGTGTTCTTTGCAATGCCCTCGACCTCGTTTTTATCCATCGGATCGGAATCAGAGTTAGACGACATCGTACTCTCTTTCCCCTCTTCCTCATCACGTCCGCCTTTGATACCATTTTGCATCTCTTTTTTCGCATCAGGCGGTAGCTGACCCCTCATAAAAACAGTAACCGCAGCACCACCATGAGCCGAGCTGCGAGAACTCGCCTGAAGCTCAGTACCAAGCATTGTCAGTGCAATGAAGAGGATTAGCAACGCAATGATGATTCCAAAGTTCCTCCATAAATGGTGACGGGTATAGCCATAGTTGGACAGTATGTAAGCTGACCCATCCACATAAGTCTGACCTGGTCGACTGCCCTGAACAGCGCAGCTTTGGAACTGAGGCGAAGCATTTTGTCCTTGCGGAACCAGCGCCTGACCAACACAAGCAATTCTCAAGTTATAAAACTCATTTGCCATTAACGACTCAAAAGTGTACTGGACTGGATTAATCCATATTAACCATTTCAGCCACGGCCTCATTTTACCGGGAGGGATAAGGTAGCCTAAACGCTATGAATGAGCAGCTATAAAGGGCAGAAAAAAGTAGACGTGGCATACCAGTATAGACAACCAAAGCTTGGATCGCAACTCCAGTAATACGAGTTGCTGCAAATTACACACTATTAGCAATTGAGCCCACCTTTAATTGCAAGGGCATACGAACCAGCATCAAGTGAAGTAACCAATGCTCCGATAGCACGGAAGAAGGAGTACATGGTCATGGTAACCAGCCATACAAATAGCAACGCAATGAAAAATTGAGATGCGGTCCGGGCTAAATTGGCCATGCTAACACCCAAGTCAGCACTTCTGTAGAGCAGCCGGAGAGACACAGAACCCACAAGTAGACAATTATTAGGAAGATGAATACTTGAGTGAACACTTGCGGCACGTCAACAACGACTTGAGCGAGTGCATGGGCAGATGGCCGGTAAAAGGAGCTGCACTTGTTAGCACCAAGCTATACTAAACGAGAGGTTCGTCATACAAGCTCTTGTGTTTCATCAAGATGGGTCGACTGTCGAATGTTGAAGTCAACTCTGCCATTGAGAGCAGCGCGTTGAACAGAATGATATAGAACATTACTCCGCCACGAGTAAATACTCCCTGGCTAATGATGAGAAGTCAATACTTTTGTTGAATGTGTTGAGGATTCCAACCAAGCGCATACCTAGTCTTTGGAAGATCATAAAATAAACTGCCAACGATTAGGGCCAGGAACAAGATAACACCCCATTTCCCGAAGAGGGACTGTCTATCGCCAATTGTCACGAGAAACTGTCGTTCACTTAGCGCAAGAACCTGCTGGTAATACGGAATCGTAAAGTTTTTCTTCGGCGTTCGTCGTCTGATTTCTTCCAACTCGTCCTTATTAGCTTCTTGTTCATCCTCAAATTCTTCAATTGTTTCCATTGCAGCCTTGCGAACTGCACTCTCATCATACGCTTTCTTAAACTGGCTAGCAGATCGCGGAATTCGATCCTCCCAACCTGATTTAACTCTTCGAGCGTGTGGTTCAGTGACGGAAGTCAAGAAATCCGCCGTCGTCCATCGAGGCGGGCAAACAAACCCCAGACTCTCAAAATATGCCCTTGCGTCACTCGTCGGTCCGAAGTAAGCACATTTTCCTTCAGTGAGCAAAATCACTCTATCGAAGAGTTTATACAATGACTCGGATGCTTGATAGATTGCCACCAACGTTGAGACGTTGGTCATGTTGGTCAGACTCCTAAGGCTTTGAACATACTCCAGAGCAGTGCTCGCATCCAGGCCACGAGTTGAGTTGTCCCAGCACTGAGTACTGGCTTTGGTGATGAGAGCTTCGGCAATCGATACACGCTTTTTTTCCCCTCCGGATACGCCACGAATGATAGCATTTCCAATTCTGGTATCCAAGCAATGCTCAATCCAAAACAGCTTGGACACGCTCTTCAAGAAAACCTGCCGATATTGACGGCGAGATTCACCAGCTTTGCGAGATTCCTTGCCGGGCGTGCGTGTTTTGATTGCGAAGTTAAGAGTTTGTTTCACCGTAAGTGTGGCAGAATGCAAATCATCCTCGGGGTTATACAAAACTATGCGTTCAACTTGGTCAGCATTGTAACAGAACGTCGTTGTCAAAGGGCACACCAACCCTCTGATCTATAATTCTTAGCCATTGTCTTTGCATCCGTTGCCCCGTATGTCACTTCACCCTCGACGCTTTCATATCCGGCACGCTGGTTTCCCAAAACCTTCAGGAGGGTGGAGCAACCAGACCCCGGTTGGCCCAGCACTAGAAGCATCTCCCCGGGCTTGACGCAACCCTATAAATCCAATTAGGCTCGACATCTCGAAGTGAAAGCAAAAGGACAACGAACCGTGAAATCATCCAATATAGTCCTAACCGGTTTCTTCTTTCGTGTCCTTCCCGTGACCACCCTCCAAAGTAGTCTAGGTAGCCCAAGAAAGATATCCGAGTTTGTTGGTTGCAGCGTAGCCCCAACGCCTACGCCCTTGACCGTCAAATTCTTCCAAATCAACCCAACATGCCTTGTCTTCTCCTCCTCCGATACCTCTTGTCGGGCACGCCCAAAAATGTTGGAGAGAATCTGCTGCATATCCGACCATTCTTCGTCGCCTGGCGATATAGCTGTTCTAAGTCCCTGTCCATACGATGACAAGGACTCCGAGCGCTCTTTATCAACATCGCCATTCTGCTCTTCTAGCTTCGCATGCTGCGCGTCTTGTCCATTCAGGCTCGACGATTCGGACGGTGAAGATTCCGGCTGCGAGTTCGCGGATAGCCGAGACCCAGGTCTCGATTCTGACCTAATTGGAATGAACTCATTTTGAATGGACGACGACTTTCTTGGGATGCCATTTACAACATTCCGATTGTCGACATTCTCTGGAGTGACGTTCGTCGAGGCCTCTCCTAATTCGGCGGTTGTCCCAGACGGCTCCATCGCTCCTTGGCCGCCGATCTTATCAGATGCCCCACTCATGATTGGAGCCGCACGTCAATCATCAACAAGAACCCTCAGATCATTGCGACGGGAGGTGCAATGGCTCAGAACTTCACGGTGTTTTTCAATGATTTTACAGCCATCGGAGATACGGACATGACAAAATCGAATCCTGGTAGTTTTAAGATAGACCATGTTCTTCCTTGCCGGTTCCGTTGCCGATCGATGAGATGCATTTTGGTGTTTTTCAGGTTTCCATTTAGCTTTTAGCTCGCCCACTAGAACAGACGCCCCTGAAGGTCTGTCAAACAGCCGATAACCCCGATGCAGACGGTTTGTCGGTCTTTCCTGGTCCGACCTATTCATCTTCCTGAGTGACACTCGAGTTTAACCTTGTGTCCGCCCAGTATCGTACCCTGATGAGATGCTCTTAGACACAGCTGATCCCTGGCATGACGTCAAATCAAGTGCTTCTTTGGATCCAGTTCGCTTTGGGTTGAGAATACCTCGATATCTGAGTGTTGTGCATAACATAGCTTCGTTGTAAAAGCACAAAAAAGTACCCAATACTATACATGGATGCTTCAAGTTGTGAAACGGAACCGAGGATTGCGGTCGCCCATCTCCTGAATCTCTTCCTCAGACATACCTTCAATCTTACTGTCTTCCTTTCCTTGTTCTCTTCGTCGATTCGCCCTCCTGTACCAGTACCACATAAACGCGTAGATGCACGCGGAGAATGCTGTCAGCGCAAGTGTAACCGCGTGTCCCATTACGTACCTTGGTGCATTGCGGTTGGGGTAAAGAAATGGCGTGACGATTCCCGCCACGTTGCCCAGCGTGAGCTGCAGACCATTGGCAAATGCTCGTTTTCCAAATCGTGGCAGGTTGGTAGGTAACCATGCCAGAGGCATTCCGACACAAACATACAGGCCTACGGCGACCATGAAACATCCAAAGTAATGCACGCCAGCGCTGGCGTCGGCGATCAAAATGCCATACCCAACAATCGCAATGCCACAAAACACCACTGTGAAAACTCCACGTTGCTGCGTTCTATCACTGAACCAAGCAACCACCAAATAGGTGATAGCTCCTACAGCATAGCACGGGATGGTCAAAGCCTGGACCTGGGGAGGCGACCAGTCGCCAATTCCACCGATGATAGTGGGAAGGAATGTGCTGTATCCGTAGAGAACCGCATCGACACCAAACTGGCCTAAACAGAAGAGTAAGACAGTCCAATCCTTTGCACCTTCTTTCGCATCCTCCATGTGAAATTGCTGGGCAGAATCGGTTTGCCCAATCTCACGGCTCCGTCGCGCCTTCATCAAGGCCTTATCTTCGTCGCTCAGATAGTACGCAGTGTCCGGGTCATCTGCAAGGCCAAACCAGGTGATAACGCCTAAGACCACAGATGGTATCCCTTCTATGATCATGATCCAACGCCAGCCCTTTAAACCGGCAATCCCATCCATGTGGCCGATTGCATATGCGAGTAGACCACCGCATGCGCCAGCCAAAGCTGCAGCGCTGAACAAATATCCGACGCGAAGCGCAATTTCTCGTTTTCCATAGAACAAAGTCATATAGGTAACCAGGCCGGGGAATAATCCTGCTTCAATGATCCCAAGGAATACTCGACAGACAACGAGACCGGCGAAATTCTGCGTTATGCCAGTCAAAGTGGCAATGATTCCCCAAGATGTTGCAATGAACGCAATGTATCGAGAAGCCGTGAGCTTTCGGAGCACAAGATTAGAGGGAACTTCGAGGAGCTATGATCGCAAAGCTATTAGCTTCTGTTCGCAATAGAAGGCTCTTGAGGTTGTCTTACACAGTATGGGACGAATAGGATGGAGACCGCAGTCTGAAACTGGTCTCCATGCAATCCCAAGTCTTTCTCCAAGCCATACAAACGCGCGTTTCCAATATTTACTATTTGATTATCCTCGATTAGTGTTCATCAACCGAGAATACCGTGTGACGACACCTACCTCGATCGAGGAAACTGAAAAGATATAAGACAATCAGAAAGGGCACAATGTGCAAATCAATCTTCCGCAACAGAGCTTTCTCCTTCTGTAAGGCTATATCGACCACCTGAGCCTTGGGAGTTGCTCCATCTTGAGATATATATCCCTCGTCAACCTTTTGTTCCAAGTCCGACTTGTTGTCGGTTATCACAGAGATTGTCATTCCTGCAGAGACTCTAACCGAGTAGTTCGACGACGTACTAATCAGATAGCAGCGCAAAAGACGAATATAAGCTCGGGGAAGACAAATCGCTCGTCTGAGGGTTCAAACTGAAGTCGCAGTCGTGCGTTGAAAGCGATCGGAACAGCAATCGTAATCAGCCAACGGCAAGCCCAGTGCCCGCAAAACAGGAAACGATCGACTGGAGTGACAAAGTCTGCATGGTGAAGCCACTTGTCAAGCTGGCTGAGTCGTACCGCGATATTTATAAACTGTGGAAGGGAAGAGTGGGGTGACTCGAAGTTGTTCGCCGCAAGACGGAAAATTTTGATTTTCGGGAGTGACAGGGGCGGGAACGCGGAGAACTGGGGGCTTCATTGGGTGCTGGGTGCGATTGGCTTTGCGGTGGAACCTAGCACAGTAGGCTCGATAACGCTTATCGCTTATCGTTGACACCATACCGCAAAAAAGAACTCAGCAAAGGGGTGATGAGTTCTCGGTATTACTAGTAAGAGCTGGATTCTACTTCTCAGGATTCAGGACATCATGCGAGAGCTTAGATACTGTGGGACGCATGCTACTGATAGCGAGAGCATATGACAGAGCTTCTGCGATCAATATGAGTATCTTCGTCAAACAGACAGCTCCCTATCCAGTACCTCATCTGTGTGCTATGCAGAAACAGCGATCACGAGGTAGTGCATAGGCAGATTGTGGTAACTCCTAAACTCCTAGAGTGATATCATTTTCCGTTTCGTAACAGATTCTCGCGTATATAAACAGATATTATAGCCCAACCGCAACAAAGTGGGCTGACGCTACATCCAGTCTGGGCCTTGGTATGGGTCATCTGTAAGGCTGAAGTTAATGTGTATGTTTCCTGAGCTTCAATTAAATACAGATTGTACTGTATGATCGATTGACGATTCTTTGAGAATGGGAGAGAGACGTATAGATACTATTGGATCTGGCGTGCGTAAAAAGGGCAACAAGAATAGGGAAGAGAAAAAAAAGCGAATCAAAAAAACTGCAAAAGCGTGACTCGAACTTGCGGTTGTTCACGTACTAAACTGGGTAGGCCGTGGGTTGTTCTACATAGTAGACCACGGGTCCCTACCCATTGTGAAAAGAACATTGGATCTAATATTTAACGACCCTCCGTTGGTTCCTGTACGCTGGCATCGCTTACTGACACGAAATCACACAGGTGGCAGGTATATTCCACGTCAACACCCTGATCGCATTTTTGCCAATAAGTTCCTTCGCCACACACTGACCACCAAGACCACGCGTTCCGGTTAGCGTTCGATCGGAACTAGAGAACTGCGCCCACCAGTCATTGTGCCGCGATATTGATGTCAAAATTTCGAAGGTATAACCAAACAAGTGTATTGTTTGGGTTGCTTGACGCAGGCCAGGTGATATCCTCACTCTGGTCCGACTAGGATGATCGGCAATTCATGCAACCGCACCTGGTTGGCGCCTGAGATTTTCAAAGCCTGAACGCCATTCGAGTCCAATATAAATCTAGTCATTACGACTAGCGAAGTTGATTTTCGCCGAAATTGAGACAACATCGACGTCGACTGCGATTAGCAGCAGGCCAGAATCGTCCAGTAGGCATTAGACGTTCAGAAACTGCATATATCATCCTCAGAGGTGAACTTAGTGCAAGCCTCAAGGGATATCATGATACCCATATGTTTTGCCATGGCATATCCATGCCGGGCCCAAACTCAAATGCAAAGCAAATTTGCTACGCCTTCAGGTCTGCTTCGCCAGTGGACGACGGAAGCCGAATTCATATTCAACGAACTACTCTCCAAAGGCTTGTTATTCAGGAAACCGGATCTTCGAATAAATGGGTTCAAAAAACCTATTTGAAAGTCGAGTGGTTGGGGGAGTCCGGAGAGAGCAGGCAACGCACTGCTGAGAACTGGTGAGCAGCAATTCGTGTTAGCAACGGATAAAATACATGCTAGGTTGGCTATCAAAACAGAAAGTTTGCATCACCTGGAGTCAAACTCTAGATCGGAGGTCACTGTGTGTCGTCTAAAAAGCATTCGTCTGATGTTGGCCTGGCTGTGCGTTGTCGTCTGATGTTAGCAAAGCGGAATATCGGAGGAATAATATTCCGTCCCCAAGTTCACTGGTTCCTCCGACACTATTAACCCTGACCTCGTCCGCTCCTACCATCATCCATCATCCATCAACAACCCTCAGCAGAAGCTCGTCGAGCGACAAGCTGTGGCGTTGACTGGGCAATATGCATTCCAGGCTTGGTTGCATGGGTACTCGACCATTTGCAAAAGATACTCAGTTCTCTGGCCTCCAAATCTGGCGAATAATGCGGTTTGGACCGGGTCTGCATCTCTCCTTGACCTGCAGTGTTCCCCGGCATGGTCAGGGTTTGCAACCAAACATGTCACCCACATACGAGAGTACCCTTTTGAGGCTGGAATATCATTATCAAGAAAAAATACAAAAGATCGCCGCCATATTCAAGGGCGAAGGGTTTTGCATGTTTTGCGAGTGCGCGATTTGCTTACGTCTTGCGGGTGAACCTGGTACAGGTCTGTCCGTGCACTATGGGAGCTAACGCGGAAATGGCACACATTGAGGCGGCTGCGACCGTTCAATTACAATGCATTTCGGTTCCAAGGTTAAGTGTGTTAAGGGTGTTCCAGCCAAGCTGCCGTAGGGAGCTGGGGAATGGAGCCTCGGAGAGATCGGGCTGGAATGAGTCGCGAAAGAGGCATCAACGCTGTGAGGTAGGGCATGGTTTATGAAAAGGACATGCTTGATGGCAGAGTTGGGTTTGGGAACTAGGACTGTGTTGCCTCCTCCCTAATGACAAGGATCCGCATACCCAGGCACATATTAAGAGTCAGCCGGGCTCTTTGTTCTGTCCACTTTCATTTACTTCGTAGACGAGCTGCATCTGCTTGTTGATGTCTCTGTAAGATAGCATCTAGCATTTCAATGAGTACAACCTCATGGTATTCCTAAAGTTAGAAATTGAATTGAAAATGAAGTAACTCGAAGGGGTTCATAGTAACTGGAATACATGTCCCTTCTTGGGAATGCTAAGTGAGATCCCAAGGAGCAGATGAGGAGAAGAGCCTTAACTCAGCATATAAGTGAGCTCATACGCGTCCTTCGATCGACGCGTCACGCTAATTACTCCTTTTCGGGCATAGCGCACGGTTTGGACGCGATTCATCTGCAGACTGCAGAGCGAGAACTGAGGTACTAAAGAAGAGTCTGATTGGTCAAGAATGTGACTTTTTGCACCTCGGTTGTCGATTAATGAAGAGCGCGTTTCAGAGTGTCACCCCTGAAACAAGCGCGTTCTCCATTTACCTGAAAACTTAAAACAACGACACGACAACTTGCGATTTCTCTTGAGATTTTGTTTTCTTCATGAACTAAAGGCTGCAACCAGTTTCCTCTAAGGTACGTCTACTTCTTCGACGCTGCGATTAGCTCGTCTCCCGTGAGCAATGCCTTAATTAGCACGATCTCATCCCTGCTGACTATATATCGCAATCTCCAGTGCAGAACAGACATATATATGATGCAAAGTCGTGAAATTCATCGCGCGTAGAAGACACGAATCGCACGACTTTCTAGTCCAGAACCCCTACATATCTTTTCTTACGTGATACGCCAATGTTTCCCCGTGAAGCCTCGTGACCAACCACAGGATGGCCAACGGAAGAAGTCGACCAAAACGAGTCAGAAAACGACAAACGAGCTAAATCGACGAAGATGGCCTCCAAAGCCCACATTTCAAGGGCAGTAACACCAGAAAACAATGAACCGTGGTTCCTCAAACTGCCCTACAATGTCCGTCAAAAAATCTACAAGGACTGTGGCTTGATTGACTTCCGCGGCAAAATTCCCATGAGGCTCATAATCGCCCTGTGGTCGCCTCAGGAAGACAAATTCTACGAAAAGAAACGCAGAAGATTTTGGATGCCTTTCTATGTGCCGAATCAACTGTTCTACGTTTCGCGTGCAGTGTCCGAAGATGCCCTGCACATGTTTTACGCAGGGAATGAGTTCGTGGCTACTGATCCGCATGATTTCACAGTGCTCGGAGGTCTGAGTCCCCGGGCGTTCAGCTTATTGACGAGCCTCTCGGTGGAGGCTCACCCCACGGATTGCGAGTTGGGACTTTTCTCCCCCAAGCATCAAAAGGAATGGGATCCGAGTATGCCAACTTGTTGTACACGCTTTGCGTGGCTGTGTGATGAATTTTGCTCGAAAATTGCGGCACATATACGGCCGTCCACTCTTAGTCTGCGGTTCAACCATGACGATCACTACTTTGAACTCAAATACACAGAGTACCTTATGAAGTCTTTCTTGAAACTGCCGCGCCTCAAAGCTTGTTCAATCCGCTTCGAAGAAGACCCAGTTCCTGTTGCTCAGGCACTTATAAAAAGCGTGGTTTACAAGCTGACGAGCCAAGCCAATGATACCGACATCCCTTTCCGGTTCAATGACCTCCCTGCGGATATCAAATTAGTGATTTTAGAGCACGCCGGGCTCGTTGCACCTGGCTGCATCATCCTATCACACGGTACATATGTCTTAGAATCCTGCCTCCTATCAGCCTCACACGATGATTGGCGGCGTCACCCCTCCACATGCAGCGCTGTTCACAATGCCTTTGATTCTGCTGGGCCATGTTGGACATTTCCGCTTGAGTTATTTCAAATCAATCGAGAACTGCGGAAATTGTCCCAATCCCTATTCTACTCGCGAAATAACATTGTTCTCCATGCGTTCGATATCTCTTTGTCCCAGATTTCAGAACAGGCTTGGGAAAAGCTTCCGCGGGACCGTCTGCAACCTCTGCGTTACCTCACGGTAAGATTCTCTGGTAGTGAGGAAGCCGAGCCCTTCATGGGCTTAGTCGACTTGACGGACGAGGATATGAACTCTTGGGTCGAAAAGATCAATTTCATTTCCGAACATATCCAGTTGGACATGCTTACCCTCATGGTTGAAATGGATCATAATCCATACGCGTTGGTGGCAGATGATGATACTGCTTTTTCGCCCGCGAGAGAGGCTTTCTACCGAAAACTCATTGAGCCTATGGCGGTTCTCAAAGGGCTTCAGGATTTGTTTATACAGATATACTGGCCCGCCATGGTAGACCGGGAGCGGGTCGAACAGGATCTTGAGCGCATAGTTATGGGACAGGATTACGACAGCTTTTCTCGCGGAAAGCCGCGAGAGTTGACCCTGACAATACGGGATACGATGACTCACGATGAGTAATGTGAGGAACGGGGGTTTTGAAGGCAAGACAGATTTCAATGTATTATAGAAAGAGCCGAATTTTTACTACAATATCGCTATAATATCGAATCTACTCCGTGCTCACAGGGGCAATGCCGGGTATAAGCAAGGTATCTCGAGCAAGATACTTCGAATAATAAGCCTTTTTCTTAAGATACATCCAGGCATCAACTCTGAGCAGAGCCGCGTCCTGTGTGGTCGTTCTCCCGACCAACAATCCCAAAATGATCCAAGCAACAGCAATATCACCTCCTGGCTAGTTATGCGGTTGCAAGGATCGCAGCCAATAACGCAACCTGGCACTGGCCAACAGATAGTACGCTTCGAAAGCTGGTCTTCGATTTGGTAGAAGACCCTGGTTTTTGGTTGCAGTGAATAGGCTACAAATATCGATTCATTCAGGCCCCGGCCCTGTCGGTCTTCCGGCATGCTTGATAGTAGTTCTCTTCTTTTGACGTGCGTTCAGCCCCTTCACCCACGGTCATATTAAATCTGAGATAATTCATTGTGAATACGTTAAGTTGTTGGATTTCGACGACTATCACAGTCGGATGTTTCCTGATCACATCTGCCGACCATGACTCTAGTGCTTCCGTTTCTCTTTTTGGCAATTGTCGTCCTCGCTCAAGACACCAAGCTCACGATCCCAAGCACTGTACAACTGGACCTCATTTTCCCTCGCAACAACACAGTTTACAAGCCTGTATACCCATTTCCCATCGTTTTCAGCGTTATAAACGGCCGCGAATTTGACGCCCTGGGCGAACTCCAAGTCTGGTGGAAAATCACCCAACTCAATGAATTCGAAAGGGGTACTATCGAAATCAGCGAAGGTTTCCTAATCAACCCACCACTGGCACCAGAAACGATCATTTCGGACAAGTACCTTTTCGCCAACGCCTCCACAGATATCACCAACACCACCACTGGCGTGTTCTCACTGCACTATCGATTCTTCGTTTCATGGTTTTGTCTCACACGCGAGAACTGGGACGCCGGTCCGATCCCACCAGGTTACCAGGACGGTATCATCAACTTCAATCTCTCGGAAAGCGGAGAGACGGTCGACATCCAGGCAGCCGGACGATGTCCCACACCTCTTGCTGCCGCACAGGCCATAGACACAGTGAAGAGCGGCAAGAACAAAACATGCCCGATCCTGCTTCGCCCGCATCCCCCGCCCACGAATTCTTGCGCTTTGGTGGTCGATGAGGGTGTTGCAAGTCGTGTGTCGTTGGCTATGTTGCAAGCGGCGTCTTGCACTGCTGATGCACCATGGCCTGTGGAGACAGATAAAGATGGACGATGCATTACATACAAGGCCAGGGCCAAGATGAATTCGGCCTCTACGGGTTTAAATGTGCTTGGAACTGTTGCTGTCGCATGTGTTGCAGGGTTGGTGGGCGTGGCGATGGGTTTGCTGTGATGATAATTGAACCTGATGCCACACGGCGAGCATCCGCTGTGGAAGGTATTAGTCTTCTGTATATAAAACCACAATCTTTGCCTGGAGACCGCAACGGAGAAAGCACGGATCTTGCACTGTACTGTACTCCGTCAATCTCGTGCTGACAACAAGCAAGGCATCCTGGCATGCAAGACGCGCCTTTGCTTCTGCGGAACAACAACAAGTTCTTCCAGAAGAACCACTAACAATTATCCCAAAAAGCTCGGTGACCAGCGGGGCACTAGCAGAACTAACGGAGACTCCCCGACTCTGCCAATAATGTTGTCCATAACCAAGTATTTGTTCGTCTCGGCCACAAGTTTAGCGGTGAGCATTGATCTCAAATCAAAAAAGATGCCATTCAATCGTTTGTGACCAACTTAGCAAGAGACATATATTGATAGGCAAACCCTCCGACTTAACAGACACTTGTCATTGATAAAGGTGTGCGCTCAACAGAACGCGTTGGATGACAGACGTTGAGGTTAGGTTTGCGGCGCGTCTGCCAGTTGTGGTTCCAGGACATGAAAAAAGCTCTTTTTGGCGTCGAGTTAAGTTTCGGAACAACTTCCTGAGATCGTCACGATCAAACGGCCAACGAGCCTGGACTGTTGACTCATATTGCTTTTTCTGTTTGTTCGGAATTTCGAGAGAAATCCCCTTTCGCCCTTTTTGGACAGAAGTTGAGCTGCTTCAGGGCTCAGAAGAGGAACGATTCGAAAACTCTCGTGCCATATGGATTTTTCGACGGCCAGAAATCGAGGTTTCAGCGGACGACAGAAAACAGGGCATGCTACGTGAAGCTGGAGGCAATTATTGAGAAGATTCGAAGCTTTTGGGGGCTTCAATTCCTGCCAATTGAACACCGTGTGATTTCGAACGCCAGTGGACCATGGCATCCCGCAAACCAGATACTGAGAACGAAGGCCAGATGGCCCAGATGCACGACAATAATGAAAGCGACACACGCGAGTCTTCCACCGTCCAGCAAGATGAAAGCACCGTTTATGATGGTACGGCCAGTCCCGCGCCTAAACAGAGCTGGCTTTCGCAGCTATTAGAGGGACAAATCACCCTCAAACATGCAGACCTCATCTTCCTCTTCTGCTACTTCTTATCCGGACTCTGCGACAGCTCTGTCTTCCGTGCCTGGGGATGCTTCGTGAGCATGCAAACGGGTGAGTGCTGGCACATACAATATCTCCCCTACGAACATAAAACCTAACATCTTCCTAGGAAACACCGTCTTCCTCGGTCTTGGGGCTTCCGACCCTGCCCTCCGCAAATCCTCCAAATGGCTCAAATCCCTCGTTTCCATCTGCGCCTTCGTCATTGGCAGCTGCGTCTTCTCCATGACCCGCTGGCTCGGGCCCCAAAAACGTCGTACCCTCGCCAGCACTTTTCTCGTCCAATCCATCTTGCTCTTCATTGCCGCCATCCTGCTCCAAACCAGCATCATCTCCGGGACCACTGGTCCGCAATCATCCAATGCCGATGTCAGTAGCATCGACGCACCTCCCGACAAGGCTTTCTTCCTCGAACTCATCACCATCGCCTTAATCGCCTTCCAATCCTCCGGCCAAATGGCTGCCAGCCGCCTCCTGGGCTTCAACGAGATCCCCACCACCGTTCTAACCAGCTTGTACTACGACCTGGCATCAGATCCAGGTCTGCTGTTACCCTTTTCACAAAACGTTAAGCGCAATAGACGGTTTAACGCCGTAGTGGGCGTCATTGCTGGTGCGATTGTGGGCGGCTGGTTAGCACGTGCGACAGGTGGGATTGAGACGGCGCTTTGGGTAGCCGCTGGGAGTAAGGTGGTGATCGCGGCGAGCTGGATGGTGTGGAGGGGGAAGGAGAAGGTGTTGTCAGGGGCAGCTTCGCCGGTTTAGAGGCTAATATAGGATAAGGGAGCAGTTCTCTCAAGAAGAGATACATACGGAGTACATTTAGTACGAGTGCGTATTCCCATGGCAAACACAATGTATAATATCTAGAAAGTACTACAAGACATATACTAGAGAACACGACCCCCGTGTTCATGTAATTCCAAAATACGATGTCGAACTACAATACCAGAAGGAGGCTCAGCGCAATAACCACCGTCTCTAAACCACACGCACCACTTCCAACCCAGCAAAGGCACACTTCTTCCATCTCCTTCTCCCATCACAAGCCGGACCAAAACCACACTCCATCCACACCTTGGGCATTCAAAAATACCATGCATACATGCCTAATAACCCTCAAACCTACTCAAACACTCTGAGAAATAAAAATAAATAAACAAGCCCAAGAAGAACTCCAAAAAAAATGGTCTCAAAACGAACTTGCAACCCAAGCCCTCGGTACCCAACAACATCCATCCCCCCTCGAAGAAAAACAGCGGTGAGCAAATACACCACGATAAGCCCTAAATCCCAGCCAACGAGCATGCGTAAACTACGATAACAATGGCCTTATCTCTCACGCTTTCTGCAGACTACAGCAACTTATTCTCTTAGCATGCATTTCTAAGCGCCATACATCGCAGCGCAGCGCAGCGCAGAACAACGCAGCAGGCAAGCAGGGCGGGAAGAAGCAAGTTGCAGGCGGGGACGGCGGACGGCAAGTCAATTCTTCCGCCCAGTAACTTGTCGGTTTCTGGGCTTGAAATGGAGTTAAAAGTTGGTCCTTTTGGTCTAGATTTTTGCAACTGGAATTATGTATGGTGCGTCGAGGACAGAGCCACGATGATGATGGGATAATAGGGCCGTCGATCGGTGATGACGTCTCGCTGACCCTCATCCCCATGGACCATCGGATGATTGGGCTCACAGGTTATTTTGCTTGGCTGATGAATCTCGAGATGCATGAGTGCGTGCGTGCCGTCGTTCTTGGCTTTGCTGATTGATCAATTGTGGACTCGCCGTACAGTCCATTCATATTCATCTAGAGTGTTGCGCGGTCAACGTTTACGCGGGTGGTTTATCAGAATAGTAGAGGATAGAATCAATAATGAATAATTTTTAAATAGTATTGCACGTGTATGCACGTCTACACATCTAGTAAGAGGTTTGATAAGGAGCGTCATGAAGGTAAGTTTTTGCGATCAGAAACAGTAGACATCAGTCCAACAAAGGAAAACGAACGCACATAAAACAAAGTGGTATCATTAGATCGAGAAACAGTTGAAGAAAGAATTGAGACAAAGGGAAGAGAATTAACCAGCAAGAGCCAGGGGAGATTAAGGATAGTGCACTGGCGATTAACAGGCCCCCCAAATGTATTCCAATGGGATGACAGAAAAAATCAACTCAATTAACCGACCGCAATCAAGCAGTGCCAAAAATGCATCGCGCCGATAAAATGAGTTTATGCAACCAAAAGTGTCAAACTGGATACGATTTCCAATGCAATCGAGAAAACCCCCAAATGCATTTCCTGGGCGCCAGAACAATAATAACGCTTGCGGAATAAAGAGCAAAGTCCCAACCATAGACAGTTCGACTGGTATCTCTGAGGTGTGGTAGATGTAGGATGTGGAGTTTTGGTGCCGGTGAGGGCGGGTAGTTTATAGTCTTTCAAACAATCGTTCAAAAATGACCATTCAAGGTCACGGACGAAGAGCATATTCAGATCGCAAATGCCCGTGGGTTGTCGCAGGGAGTCGTCCGGAAATAAAGCAAAGTTGATCGCATCGACCATGAAAATGAAGACGGTCGAGCGATATTAAGGCGTTGAGGGATGATGTTGTTGACCAGTTGATGATCCGCATCCGGTAATATTCCATCTCTTTCAAGTCTATAAATAGGAGATGTCAAATTTAAGCATCCGTGGGTCGTCGAAGGATCTCGCCGCAGTTGGCGTCGAAGCGCATATTCCACAACCGGATGCTGTTCATTAATTTTTCTGTGTTTTCCAACTCTCGATCGCGGCCGAAGATGGAGTCGACGAATTCGCATCCAGCATTGCGGCCCATGGTGACACTCTTTCCATTTTCTCGCTTGGCCGCCTTCCACATAAAATATTCGCAGGCCTTGAGCAGTTTCTTGAAGCGAGCCCATAGGCGTTCACCACTCTCCAGAAAATCTTCAACCATCTCCCTGGTCTCTCTGCATCGAATCAACGGGGCACATTCGTCTGCTCGCTTCACTTTTCCCGCCAACTTGATCAGCAACAACCACAAATCGCCTGCTACATCGGACATAGGCGCCGTGGCGCCGTGGTGAAAGATCGTCCAGTCGTAAATCCATTTCCCAAGCGAATTTGCGTCGAAAACGCTTCCGAGGAGGAGGATGGGAGCTTCAGTCGGGTCCCAGTTCTTGATTGAGAAGCCAGCAGGAACACCGGCACGGATGGCGTCTTCTTCGGTGGCCTTTGGTGGGGTCTTTGTCGTTGCAGCTGGCTTGGGAGGCTTGTGCGTGGCATGGGCCGCGTGGGCTGAAGTGGAAGCACGGCGAGCACGCGAACGCTTTGGGGAGTCTGCCTCGTCATACACAGAGGTGGGAACCTGGGGATCATCAAAATAAGCATCAGTGGGAGGCCTGCGACGGGGTTCATGTTTGGAACGTCCACGGCCATCATGGCGCGACGCCCTGTGTTCATGAGAATAGCCATCCGCCCGTGCTCGAAGAGGTGTTTGAACGTGTACATCAGAGTCCGATTCAGAGCGGTCGTCGTCAAAGAAGACTGACTGTCTGCGGGTTCGGGAAGTAGGAAAGTAGGTATTGTGTTGTTTGCTCGGCGTAGAGAAACCATGGGGTTTCCGCCAGCTATAGGCCCTGGGCCGAGTTTCACCACCAAAAGCACCACTTACATGATCGTGCTTGCGAGGAGTCGCGACGTATTCCGGCACACCTTCGTAGTAGCCTTGCCACGGAGGTTGCGCGCCCGCAGTTGGGTAGTAAGGGCCGCCCTCCTTGGTGCCGGAGAAGCTGGCTCGGTAGGCGTGACGTTTGGTGCGGGGTGAGGCATGCGGCGAGGTATACTGGCCACTGTAATAGGCGTAGTGAGACGCAGACGGCGAATGGCCGTAGTCGTAGGGACCAGACCACCCGGGTGGTGGACTGGAGTAATGATACATTATCGATGGTTGCGCATGGAGGTTATTCGGTTCGAACGAGGGTTGTTGAATTCAGTCGGAAGGGGGTGAACCGGCGTCGCAAAATCCCAGCAAACTCCTCTGTCGATGGGAGACAGCACAAATGCCACACGACGCAACTCCAGCCCCAGAGCGGAGAAAATCACGCGGAAAAAAGGGAGAAAACGACAAAAAACGAAAAACAACAAAAGCACGGTATATTGTACAGGATATCACTTGCAAACACAACCAAAAAGATGACAAATTTAAATGGTATATATATCTGTGTGAATCCGTCACCGCGGCGAGGGTGTTATTGGAGGCAAGAGGAAGCGATAGGGTTGATCTTGCCCGCCGTGCATTTGAGCTTCTGGTTCAGCGTCTTCAAGGCCAAAAATCGGCTGAGGTGGATGTGAGGGGGAGGTCTGGATCGAAAAACTGGGATCGATCCAAAGAACCGCTGCGAGGAGGGAGCAAAAGCTCGGCTAACGGTATAACCGTGGGTAAAGATTAAAGTGTCGGGAAGAAACCGTGGACGAGGAGTCAGCCGAAAACCCAGAGGCAGTCGAGAGCACGACTAGAATTAACAATAATGTGATATGGGAGATAAACCCAGGAGGTTTGGGAGAGGAAGAAGAAGAAGAAGAAGAGAAGAGAAGAGACGAGAGAAGAGGAAGCGAAAATTGAGATATCTGGTTTGTGTGGTGGTGCGTGCGTTTTGCGTATTGGCCGTATTGGTAATCTATAGAGGGGGGCGAAAAGGCTCAGCCAAGCCATGTCACATTACAGGGAGGATACCGCTAGCGCCACAGGGCAGATGGGGCAGCGCAGCGCATTAAAAGCATTCTATTGGTCAGAACGCGGTGTAGTGGGTCCAACCCTGTTAGCTAAGTCGTAAGCGGTAAGTAGTGTACGGATCTTACGCAGCGAGCGGCCAGGCCCAATACGGGCAGCTGGACCCTGTATTAGGGTGTGATCTGGTCTCTTCCTCGCTCGCAGCAGTGGATGGGAGTGAGTAACAGAGCAAGACATGAGAATGAGCAACACCCTTTCGACACACCCAATAAAACTAGACAAAGAACCCCCTTCGCTCTCTCATGAAGGGACAGCAGCTGAATTCAGGCTCATCCTCGCGACCGCATCATCCTGAAACGATCCTTTCAGAGCAATCAAGCCGCGATCAACTAGGCTCCAGCTCCTTTCTGACTGTATCTTCCCGTTCTGACCAGGATCAAAGGAGTAAGGAGGTGAAAAAATTTTCACTCTCATTTGCGGGCGCTTCCTGGCTGCGAGATTGACGCCTCCCAAACCCACGGGCGGCTTCAGTGTCTTGGAAAGCAATCAGACAAAAGATCCTTCGTTTGCCATACTAATTGGTCCAGCCGCGTCACCCCTGACGCCATGTCGCGGGTGCCTGGCAGCGCGAAGAGTCATAGTCGTTTTTGAGCATGAAATTCTTTTCATCATCTTTGCCTCTCCGTGAAACAAAAGTCGAACAAAAACGATGATTCTTTTCCTTCAAAGTCAACGGACGGGTTCTAATGACGTACGAGATGCAGAGAACGGTCGAACAGAGGTCGTCGCTTCAAGGACCCTATCACATCGCCAATTGTGCTATCCACACCGGAGGAATCCGTATTTTCCGCGCTCCCAGGGCATCAGGTGGTATGCTGCATGTTGCCCAGCGCATGCACCATGGCCAGGGATCCCCTTTAGCCGCGCCCAACCAGAGTGGTGTTCTTGGCTCTTCGTCCAGCGCGCGTTTCTCGTCGCTGCTCATCGTTTATGCAGTGCGCGGATGCCGCTACACAAAAGAAGCATCTGTTTCTGGATCAGCTGCATTGACTGATGAACCTAAGGTGCTTGTGAACACACTGACCGGGCGCAGCCGTCGGGAAAGGCAATGCACGACTTTGTGATTTCGAATTCAACCCCCGCCCTCCGCATGAATGATCTCCATCGATGAAAGTCCTGCTATTAATTAATAATATCGTCAGTGATAAACAGAATTGGCCCCATGCTCAGCATTTCGCTTCCATCCTGTTGTTCAGCTCAAGTTCTATTTTTAAAGGGGCTATGATGCTGGTTTTCTGGAACCCTGCACAAGACATCGTTCGTTGAGTTACCCCGCCTTACAAAGAGACCACCTGCTGACCATGTTGCGATGAGCCAACGAGCGCCGGGCGATGTCCTGCAGCCAAACTTCACCCCAGTCGTTTCCGTTTCCTCCCTCCCGGCACTCCCGCTCCCCCACTTCCACCAATCCGGAAGCAAACACCGCAGCTGATTACAGGTTGAGCGCGTCTCCGGCGGGCGAGCGAACCGGGGTCATCAATCTCAATGGGCACAAAGGACTCAGTTTTCCGACTTGATGCAGATTCTGATTCATTTTTCGTTATGATCGCGATCAGGATGAAACAGCCGCCTTCAACGGTCAGTAGTTGGGCACGTGGCTACGGCACGGCATGCTCCGTTTCAACATGTTCAAAGCACTGCTTTGGAGCATGCGGGCTACTCCTTGCAGTCGTGTAAAACGATTGATCTTTTACTTTCAGTGTTATTGTTTCGTCCCTCTCCTCTAAATTGGAGAATTTTATTATTTCGTCCATTGCCAGTTATTGCTTGTCTTGCGGTTGACCTCTCCCCATGCTTCAACGCTGGATTATCTTCTGAGTCATGGTAGCCAATATTGTGGTTTCCCATTTTTGACCTCTTTTATAACACTCTTACTCTAGAGAGTAAGTTGCTCTGCGACTCAGTATATCGTGGATTTTTGTATCCCATTTCTTGAGCCACTGAACGCGTGCATTCCGCTTTTTCCACCACTTTGGGAGACGACTTACTTTCGGAGATGATGCGCTCTTCGGTCATTTACCTACCTTGAAGAACCCCTCTGTAATGTGGTTACGCATCTTGAAATGCTTGATGGCTTTCTCGCTGCAAAGAACGTAACTAGGACGGCCAAGTGGCCCGTGCAGAGGTGCATGGCCAGGTGATTGGACCTAGATTTTCAGGAGGCACCCTGTCAGGAGGTAAGCTCGTTAGTCTTACAGGTAAGCCGTTGTGGTTATGATATGCTAATTCCTTAGAACATGCGACTGAGGGCATACAGTAGGCCCATGCGCTGGCCAAATGATTTCGCCAAGGCAGGTGAATACCTCGAAGAGAGATGTACACACGGGGCAAAACGTGCCCATCATAAAGCCTTTGGGCCCAAGAGACACATAAAGTGAGGTAATTAACCGACTAGCCGATGCTTCTCGAAGATGGATAGAATTCCAAAATCGTTCTTTGCGGGACTCCTCGCTATTTAAGGTTTAAGCTTAGGGACGGCCCGTGTGGGTCATGACTCGGCATGCATACTGTGTATCTGTCAGACTTCGCAGGACCGTTTGACGATCTTTGCAAGCAGCCCTTTTTAGGAAAGAACATATACGTTGTCCAAATATGTCCAAAGCTAGAAGTAACTACTAGCTAATGAACTGTACTTGAAAGTGCCCGAAAGCAGCTTCCGCCACCGAAGTTGTTTCTCGTCTAGAGTGAGTTCGTCGACAACAACAGCTCCCATTCACTCCGCCTCCAACCCAGATACGTGATGGAGAGGGAATGAGTCAGAACCAGTGAATGAGTCGAATGATTCTGTCAATGAGGTAAGAGATAAAATCCGATGATTCATTCACTGACATGTAACAGGGTATAAATACTCCCCCTCGCACCTTCATCTTCTTCTCCCTTTCTCTCAATCCTTTATTTTCCACTAAACTACCAATGGGCTCCCACGTTGTCGAAGAGCCCAACTTATATTTATAAATTGGCTAATATTTCACAAGTTTTGCTTTAGTGAGCCCTCCTGGCATAATCTCCCATATTCCTTCGGATCTTTGTCTGGAGACTTGAAGCAACGCTTTCGCCAGTCGCGATGGAGAAGCAAATGCGTGTTGCTTCAGAAATCCTCGACGCCCGTCAGCTGTCATTCCGGGAGCACCCATGCCTTTGGCGAGGGCAGAGGATTACCAGGATGAAGAGATCAAGGAGCGACTAGCCTATGCAACCAACCAGAGTCTTGCAGAGTCTCCAGCGAAGGATGTCCCCTCTTGGCGTTAAGGCCCTTGAAGCGTATAAAAGGGCTTGTGAAAACCTTCTGGAAATAGAAGAGGAGGCAGGAAAAACAGGGATTCCGGAGTCTTAAGAAGCAGTGATGTAACGGAGATCAATCGTGCGCTCTTATGATCAGTTAGTCCAGTTCAGACGATGCCTAACCCTCACTGGAACGAAGAGCGCGCAAGACCTTCATGACCGCATACTTAACCTTAAAAGGACGACCTTTTATGCAAGATATGGCGATATGTTTGGGGAAACATGTCGTACTTTAAGGACCATGGCGGACCTCCATAAAGTGGACGGGAGAGGCTGTATTTCCGGAAAGGACTGGACAGACATCAATGAAGAATTAAAACGCGAGAGAGAACCGTGGCGCGAATATCATATCCGCCACAGGCAGACACAGCACAAATGCACGACACATATCGCGATTGAAGAAACCTGTGAGGATATCTTGATTTCGATTTGGCTTCAAGTCATGAGGCATCTGATGACATAGAATGTTTCGAAAAGAGCTTGCCTGGAGAATGAGCCTTGTATGCTATGGTCCTGCGGAGGGGCGCTCCGAAGCAAGCCATCGCTTAGTTTTTCCATAATTGCTGTTCCGAATTCTTGACGTGTAGCTGTGCCGCTGAGGCTCATCATGGAGTTTGCACTGAAGACCACTGAAGCGCTGGAAGTTCGCCTGTCATGAAACAGGCACGTGAGACACAAATCTCTCCTCCGCCAAAGCTGTGCTTAAATAACCGCCTAGATCATGAGCCATCTGCCTTCCAACATTCAAGAGTTTTGGCTGGTAGCTCATAGTACGGAGCAAGAGTCGTTGGCCTGTCCATATCTGTTGCACTGATAGTTTTCTCCCAGATTCAGCACCTCTTGTAAACTCCTTTTGGCCAGAAAATCTTCGCTGTTGAATACTTCATACCCAGCATGAATCTGAATCCAGAGTCCTCAGAGGAGGACCTTTATGCATACTGCCACAGCCCAGAAGCTGTCTTTTTGGGGGGCTCCGAAAAGTATGCGGGCAAGGTCGTTGAGATTGGCGGGGGAGCGGTGATAAAATTCGGCTACTCCGTCAAAAAGTTTGAATTCGAGAATTTGAAACTGGCAAAAGCACTGATCGATCCCAGCGTTGTCTATGTTCCAGAAGCTTATCGCTTCTTCACGGATAATGATTCCCTGGGCCTCTTCGAAGGAGATGTTCGAGGCTACATTGTTATGGAGCACGTTCGTGGGGACCGAATTGACCCTCTTGATCCGGAGAAAATTCGACGGATTGCGGAGATCACATCTTATTTTGCAACGATCCATGGCACGATTCCCGGAACATTAAGTCGTGGCCCAAGCTGCGGTATTATATTTGCTGAAAGTCTTGAGCAAACCTTCGACAGTGCCGAAGAACTGGAGGCCTTTTTACATAAACGGTTACTTCCTCACCACAAAAAGCCTAGCTTCAAAGACTCACCACTTGTCCTTTGCCATCTCGATATCGCTCCTCGTAACATAATCTGGAAAGATGACGGGTCTATCTGTCTCTTGGACTGGGCTACTGCAGGATTCTACCCTCGGAGTTTTGAGTTTGCAGCTCAGGGATATTCCCAATGTGGTGATGAGGATTTCAACAGGCAGATGGAGCTCTACATGGAGCCACTGTCGGACCTCGAGCGAGCTCAAAGAGATGCCGTTATGATTGCACGTTTCAACTGTGAGAAATATAGCTTGTAAGTAGCGTCTTTGTCATTCTGGTTCCTGTTTGGTCATATCCCCGGACTTACATTTTTATGATAGTGAGCCACCGGAGCCGGGATCTCGGGCTTATAATCGCCTGCATGGGATAGAAGATGAATATGAGAGATATCGCCGTGCACTCGCTTCTCGTCCTCCCCCTCCCCCTCCCCCTCCCCCGGGGCTAGCAACAGCAGTGACGTTACCTCCTCCACCACCACCTCCTCCTCCCCCTCCACCTCCTCATCCTTTTCCTTCGTCGGAGACACTCAAGACAGCATCTGCTAAAGTTGATCATGTCCATTCCAATAAGGACTGTAATGGAGGATTACTTCTGCGAAAGATAGGTTCAAATTTAGGAAAGTGAGATCGTCTAGCAGGCTAGTTACTGAACGACAAGATCGGAATTGGTGACCCGTTTTGACCTCTATAAAGTGCTGCTACTCATTCAATCTCCGACCGTTATGGCACGCCGGTTGATGTGGCCCGGAATCTCTTCAAGCGTTATCTCATATGATCACCTCACCCCAAATAGATGTTGAATACCACTAGACAATTTTGGAAAGACAGTTTTGGTCTACACAGTACTACGTGCTTGGATACGTTGCTAAATCACCGCACTCACTGCACGCAGATGTGAGGACCTTGAGAGACAAGATCAAGCTGCATTCATACGGTCCCCCAAGGTCCCATGCAGAAAATGAATAGCTTCACCCAATCAAATAACAGTCATTAGCAGATGGTGACATAGGTACTGTACATATGTACCTTCGTGGAAAGTCTGTGGGTATGATAAACGTGTCAGAGAAAACGATTTCGTTATTTTCTTCTAGGCGTGCAGGGAGGGCAAGCATGAGCGCCATATAAAGCCTGTCGCACCAGTGTCGTCTGGTTGCAAAGGACAAAAACAGTCATTTTCCAACAGAGCTTGGACTTGTTCTATCATTACTAGCTATTGACTTGCGGCATTGACCTTGCAAGAGGAACATGGGTATTGACTCAGAAACAGACCCTACCTTCGGTAGCTCGATCGCAACCAATGAAAGGACAAGAGAGAAGGAATACCAAGAAACTCGACGGCTTCCCGTTACTCTGCTCTCAGGGTTTTTGGTAAGTGCTGTGAGTATACGGCGAGGAGTATAAGCTCTGACATCAGGTATAGGGTAGTGGAAAGACCACTCTGCTCGAGCATATCCTGAAGTCACCCGATCACGGCCTCCGAATAGCAGTGATTGTTAATGATATGAGCAAGTCTGTTTTCAGGCAACTCCGGGAGAATTCTCCTTGTATGATGGAGCTAACAAGGTTGTTTCTGACAGATTGAACATCGATGCTGCTCTCATTACACATCACAAAGTTTCCCGGACGAAAGAAAAATTAATCCAGCTCCAGAACGGCTGTATCTGCTGCACCCTCCGTGGGGACTTGCTCTCAGAGCTTGCACGATTGACGAGACAGAAGGAAGTGGAATATGTGGTCATTGAGAGCACAGGCATCAGTGAACCGATGCAAGTGGCCGAGACTTTCACAGCGGAGTTCAGCGCTGCCATGCTTGTAGCGGAGGACGAGCTGATGGATACAGATGAAGATAGCAGGAGGATCCTCTCTGAGATGTATGCTCCGGACATTCAGAGACTCGATTAGTTTCAGAGGTTGTTTGCTGATTGCCCTTTCTTCTGAGTGCAGAGCAGAACTAGGAGGACTTCAAATGCTAGCAAGCCTAGACACAACGGTCACAGTCATCGACTCATTCAATCTCTTGTCGAATTTCGACACAGCAGAGTTTCTGTCAGATCGATATGGCTCCAAAGAGATTGTTCCAGAAGATGAACGCACCATTTCTGATCTCATGGTCGATCAGATCGAGTTTGCGGATGTCGTAATCATCAACAAGATTGAAACTGTCAGCAAAGACACTCGTCGTCGGATCAAGCAGCTCGTGGAGCTGTTGAATCCCAGCGCCAAAATCCTAGAATCTAGTTATTCCAAGGTTGATGTGCGAGAGATTATTGGGACGAAAAGATTCGATTTCCTCAAGGCTGCCTCAGGATCAGGCTGGTTGAAAAGCTTACACGAAATGACGGTTATGAACACCGCGCAAGGCAAGAGGGTGGCACCCAAACCAGAGACACTAGAGTCCGTGATTTACCCTGATTTCTCTCTCTTTGGTATGGACGCTAACCTCCGACCCATAGGTATGGGATCAACAACTTTGTGTATACAGCGAGGCGGCCATTTCATCCGCGTAAACTGTTTGCTCTGCTTCATGACAAATTCATCATTCTCCAGCATGGAGAAGAAGATGAAGAAGAAGAGGGCGAAGATGGGAACGACGACATGGAAGTCGACGAGACCGATTCTATGTCCAACGAGGAGGATGAGGACATGGAGACACAAACTATCCAGGGCTTCGAACAACCTGATCCCGCAGTCATCCTTGCGAACAAACGCGCACACGTATTTGGTTCAGTTCTCCGCTCCAAAGGATTCTTCTGGCTAGCAACTCGGCCACTCCAGTTTGGAGAATGGAGTCAAGCTGGTGGAATGCTGACAGTAAGCTGTGGAGGTCCATGGTTCGCAGAAGTACCTAAGGAGGCCTGGCCTGATGATGAAGACGTCCGCAAAGCGATTGAGAACGACTTTCAAGGGAAATGGGGGGACAGGCGGCAGGAGCTCGTCTTCATTGGAGAGAATATCGATACAGAGAAGATCACAACTCTCCTGGATGATTGCCTGTTAGGTGATGCTGACATGGTCAAGTGGGAGAAAGTTATGAGAAGTAAGCGGATGTCCAGAGAGGAGAAGGCAGAGAAACTGGGACGGATGTGGGAGGATGGGTGGGAAGAATGGCCCGCGTTGGAAATCGAAGTTGATGAAGAGGATGAGGAAGAAGAGGAGCACAAGATATCAAAGGATAAAGGGAAACCTAAACAACGTGCTAGTGAATATTTTGACCGTGGGACGAAAGACGGGAACCGCGCCCACCATCACAATCACCATCACAAAATGGATGGTGGGCGCCAACGGAAAACTGTGGCGGTCTAAAGGCGATAAACGCGCAGTCTGTTTTATTAGATGAGATGCGGAAAATGAACACTTAGTTATGGCTTTCGAATTCAAGTTTTCCTTTGATCTCATTCAGTGGCGACAATCTGTCGTGGAGCTGATGGAGTGCGATCTGAATGTATAATAGCGCGTCGCGTTGACGCTCTCAAAATCGCGAACGCAACGCGTTTAGCTTGACGTGCGCACGCGTCCAGCCAACCCCTTTTTGACTCGACCACCGCCGAGTGCAGACTTGCCACTTTGCAGCTGCAAGGGAACATCGGGCACCATTCGTTCTCTTGTGAGGCTTGGGAGCTATGCAGGGAGGATAAGGTGATTCAAGCATTAATCAGACGGATCTCTACTCCGTATGACTCTGCTCTTCCCAAATTGAGCCCTGGACTTCGTCCCCAAAGAGAGCACTGCGATTCAGCATCATCTCACACGATGAAACTTATGGCTACTCCACGGCGAATATCCGAATCTTTATGAAAGACAGTAATCTGATCGTTTCCGCAGGATTCTATGAAATCGATTCCTTCCAGTCCCAATAGAACGACGTGAATCAGACCCAAAATGTCCCACCTTCCCATTCCCATGCGTTACTGTGATCTTCCACTGATTAGCTATGGTGTTTCTGGGTTCGTGCGTACTCTCGACGACCATACTGTTATCAAACACACTCATAGTCGCAGCAACGAGCGGTACGCGCTCGACCTCGACATTGAACACCGGATATACCAACGCCTCAAAGGCCATCCACGATTTGTAGCCGCTTTGGGCTACAAACCAGGCTGCTATATTGTTCTGGAACGACACCCTTGCTGTCTCCGCGAGCGCCTCTACCACCGCCAAAAGGCACACACGGCGCCCGTGACACACGAAGTCCTGCGCTGGGCAGGCCAGGCCGCAGAGGCGTTACAGTTCATGCACGAGAATCGCGTCTTGCAAGTTGACGTGGGCACGCACAACATTCTCTTAGACGAACACGACGATCTCAAGTTCTGTGATTTTGCCGGTTCATCGATTGATGGGGAGAAGTCCTCAGTGGTACCTAGTGCTCACTCCTCCAAATATTCAGCCATCTTCCGAGCTACTGTCGAGACGGAGCTGTTTGCGTTGGGTAGCTTGTTGTACGAAATCGAGACAACATACAAACCGTACCATGATAGGAGTCTCATGAGGTTGAGGAGCTTTTCTGCGCTAATGTCTTCCCCGATACCCAGCATATATTGCTTGGTTTGGTGATTCGGAAGTGTTGGAACAGTCAATATGGCAGTGCCGCGGAGGCATTGGCTGACATTCACCAGATTCAAAAATACCACCAGGTCACGGAGTAAGTAGTGGCTTTGAGTCAGTGTAAACCCCAATCCTTCATCTGCGTCCTGATCGTGCAGGGGTTTGGGTCAGCAACCAGCAGTGGCAGGAAAGGGTGCACGGTGGTTGAACCTGGGAGATTTCGGAGATGTATGAAGGTACAATAGTAATGATTAGGTAGTTCCGCTGTATGGTGTCTCAATTCTTCATCCTGATAGTGGGTTTGCCTTGCCCATGTCAATAGTCTTGCGATTGAGCGACGTTGTCGCACTTTGGACCTGAAAACTTAGACGCAGAAATCCATCCTGCATGACTAATAAGCGGGCTAGTACGGAGGAAGGTTTGGACAAAAAATCTATGACTACGCTAGTAATATAGTGAAATCATGAAACGTTCCCAAAGCTTAGGGCAGCGGATAGGGGCCGTTTAGGCTATGATTAAGGCCCAAGGCAGCCTGACTAGCCCCCTCAAAGCGTCCCTGCCGTGGCCTCATTTGGTGGGGTAATATTACGCCAGATCATACTAATTAGCGTCTCTACTGTGTAAAGACTTTTGGTCCAAATAACTCGGTTATGGGTGCAATTAGACGCGGTCAATCACACAGCGCTGAGTCAGCACCCGCAAGCTTCTCGGTGGTCTGTGCACCGATATAAACACGCGGATGATAATCTCAATCCCGCGTCAGTCAACAACTCCGTCCTTTTGCATACGAAGTCTTGGACAAACCGCATCGTCCAGCATCTTGTTAATATACACTAAATACTATGGTTGTGTACCTGACGCAGCTCCAAGTGGTCAAATGAACCTCTTTTCTTTAAATGTTTGAAAAGGATCCAGTTGAAGTCCACTAAGCACATTGCCCTACAGTTCAGATCTATGTTATGATACAATCAAGATATCCTTTAGAAGATTTCTCGAAATTGTTTACGGCTCTATAGGCATCGGACTCGTATGGCCACAAAACTCAAGCTGATAGCTACGGCGGGAGATAGACCGTATTAGGATTGCTGTACTCGTGGCCTGTTTTGGGTCATCAAGTTCTCTTCTTATTCTTCCTCTTATTCTATTGTGAGTGTCACTCTTCTTATGTATGGAAGATTGTGCGGCAAAGCCTAGCTTCACGGTCTTTAGTTAGGTGACTTGGGTAATTCGAATCTTATATGGATTCATCATGACCTCAACCGGTCAGCCTACGCGAATTGTAAATGCTAATGCTTTATATGGGCGATCTTGTCAGAAGCTCTCAATATGAAATGGAGGAATTGCTTTCTCTCTGGGCGAAAAGCCATGTGTGCATACGCCTCGAGTCGTTCTTCCAGATTCGTGTCATATTCCAGTAAGTTATATATGGTTTTAATCTGTTGACGGGCCAGTGTCATTGGCAATCCAATCAGGCTCAAAAGGCAAGCTCTTCGAGTTTACCAGAGGGCGCTTCTTGATAGATGAAGCTAAGCAAATGGAAAAGCGTCGCGTACGGTTTGATCTTGAAGCTCTTGGTTCCGTTGCAGCAAAAGCTGCTAGTGCTAAAAGGTGTATTCGGAATTTCGTGTCGAGAAATGCACGGACGGCATGTTCAATAAGGCGTTTGTTCTTACCATGAACGATGGCAAGGAGATCATTGGAAAGGTTCCTAATCCCAATGCTGGTATCCCTCATTTCACCACAGCTAGCGAAGTTGCAACTATGGATTTTGTAAGTGGAAAAAGCCCTTTGCTCGTTTGAAATTTTAATTAGACCTAATGTAATATGATCTTAAGGCTGGTAATATTCTCAAGACTCCGGCTCCACAGGTTTACACATGGAATTCGCAGACTGGGGAAAACAATCCTGTTGGTGCAGAATACATCATAATGGAAAAGGCCGATGGAATCCCATTGGCAGATATCTGGTCAAATCTGAGGGCTCCTTTCAAGCTCAAAATTATGCTTCAGATTTTCGAGTACCAAAAACGTTGGTCAGCTATATGCTTTCCGCGGTATGGGAGCCTCTACTATGCTAAAGACCTTGACACACCCCAAATTAAATCGCTTTATATCGAAGACGGGGTTGCGGTTAGCAACCCCAAATTTGCCGTGGGTCCCGCCGTTGGCCGCTAATGGAGCGACGAAGGACGCCAATCCTTAAAATCCCAAAGGGGACCATGTAGGTACTTTCCTGCTTCGCCCAGTTTTCATTATCATGCTTATATTAGACTGCGAACGGTCCCGAGTCGAGCCGGGTAGCCGCCTCATCGAGTCGACTCGCCCGAGTCCGGACCCTTCCAAAAGGGTGGCTTGGGTTCACTCGCGAGTAGCACCGGTTCGGTCCGAGTAGGCGGCTCGAATGCCAAGAGTGGGGTCTTTCTTTCCGAATGCGGCTAGAGGCGCCTCGCCTGTATTTTTCTCCGTATCTTTTCATTTAGCGCTGTATTCTTACGAAGTTTACATTGATTTGTTACAGACAACCGACAACGTCGTCTGCCAGTGCAGTGGGGAACCCGGGGCACAACCCTCGGGACCATAGTTTTT